>CM035166.1:94067564-94235064 GCA_020205615.1 Panax quinquefolius
CGGAAGGACGAGGAATTTAATATTGGGGATCATGTATTGTTACGTGTTTCACCATGGAAGGGAGTTACAAGATTTGGGAAGAGAGGAAAGCTTAATCCAAGATTTGTTGGTCCATTTGAGATTCTTGACCGAATAGGAAATGTGGCCTATAGACTCGTATTACCTCCAAGTATGTCTCGTGTTCATAATGTTTTTCACATATCTATCCTTCGTAAAAATGTTAAAGACCCAAACCACATTATTGAGTTAGAACCAGACGAGATAGCTGAAGATTTAACGTACGAGGAGATACCTGTTAAGATCTTGGATAGGAAAGAGCATGTCCTACGCATCGAAGGTTATACCACAAGTTAAGGTTTTGTGGAGAAACCATGCTATTGAAGAGATGACACAGGAGTTGGAATCGTAAATGAAAGCGAGGTATCCTCACCTTTTCGAAACACCAGGTACGTACGTCAATTTTGAGGATGAAATTTCATAAGGAGGGGAGGTTGTAAGACCCCAACTTTTTAATGAATAAAATCAAATTTCTTTTATTTATTTTTGTGAATAATAAGGTATTAATTTGATATAATAACTTTGGTTATGGGTGAAATGTGAAAATTTTGCAAAATAAGCAAGTGGTTATAAAATATTCATTTTGTATTCGTTTGTGGAATATTCTTTACGTCGGGAATATTAAATGCGATGGTACGCGCCCACCAATTATGGGCCCCATAACGGATAACGATCGAATGAAGAAAATGACAAAATTGAATAATGGCGTAGTTGTTACCGTTAACACTGTTGGAATACCCGGTGGTTAAAGTAAAGTAATACGCATTGTTGTTAGTAGCATACGGTATTGCACAGTATTGTTGAATTATTGATCCTTACGTAAAGAAGGTACTACTCAATAATTGTCACGATGAATTACCGCTCAATATTTTATTTTATTGATTCAATAATTGTTGCATTGATATTTTATATTATTGTTGTTTCAATTATCGTCATCGCACACGATATCTCTCCTTTATCGGATCGATAATTCAGATTATTTGGAATAATATTATTAGATAACATTATGGCAATGTCTAGAAAGTTACATCAAGGAGAGGTTTGGCCACCTAATTATTGGCGCCATGATGGAGAAAATCCTTATTGAAAGCCCCTCTTTCCCAGAAACGACTTTCGTTGTCATAAATGTGATTCGGTAATATTATTTATGAATAATTAATCATTGATTCATATGATAAGGAAATATTTATTTTATGTGGATATAAATGATGGATTTATTTATGTGGTTATAAATGAAGGAATTAATGTTGAGGTGTTTTATTAGTATTTTGTCGGATTGGAGGTATTAAAAATCAAACCAGTGTTTTTTGAGATATATTGCGGGAGTTATAATTTTTAATCCGACCGTTGGATCGTTGTAATTTTTGGATATGTTATACATATATAAGTTAAGTATATGTCCACAAAATTTGAACCGTTAAAAATGAGCGTATGATTTGTTATGAATTTTAAGAGGTGGCTGATTCGGAAATCAGGTTATAAATCATTTTGGTGGAAAATTCTAGAATTGGTGGGCCCCACTATTGGTTGGTGAAGAAATGTGCTAAGATTTTTATTCAAATGTGGTGGGTGGGAATAGTAGCAGGTAAATCCATCAGGTTGCAGGTTAAGTCTTGCTTGACGTCTTAACATTTTCCTATAAATAGAGGCTAAGTTAGAATTGAAAATCACACGTAAATAAGTTTTCTCTTTCTCTAGATTATTGAGTGTATTTTGTGAGTATTTAGTTATTTTGTGAGTTTACATTAATCGATTGCAAGTTTTCTTGACCTTATCTTTATATCGATATTCCGATCGAAATCTTGATATTTTGAGGTAAGGGATATTATCTACTTCTTAAATGATATTTTCTTCAATATCATTATGCCGAAATATTGGTATGAACTTTTTATCAAATTTGGAACTTTTTGTATCGGGGTTAATATTCACGTATACGGCATTATTCACGTATACGACACTATTTACGAATACGGCACTATTCATCAAAAAATGAAATTTTCTTCTTTTTGTCCAAGTTGTCTATTATGGTTACTATCTTTGATTTTATCCATGTTTTGATCATTATTTTTGAATTCTACTTTAAAATTGGTTATTTCAAAATATTATTGAACTTGGATAAACTGTAATACGAATCTTTAATATTTGATCTGTTATCTCATTGGATTCGTTTTCTTTAAAATATTTTTCATCATCCTCAGTCCTAAATGATGATACAAATGAATATCTTTGGCCTGTAGTGCAAAGATGAATGATTACCTAATGAATATCTTTGGCCCGTAGTGCAAAGATGAACATGTGTTGAGATGAACATGACCAACTGGTGATACAAATGAATATCTTTGGCCTGTAGTACAAAGATGAATATTTGATTCAAGATGTATATTGATTGATGTTACAGGGATAAAATATTGATGATGGACTTTTAAATCTTAGAAGATAGTAGAATTCTTTCTCTACTGACTCTTCTAATGGATTCTTTGTTTTCATTGCGAGTTGTTGATCTAAAACTTTTTGTCTATTATATTTTATCAGATTATTCCCTGTTGAAGACTAATGTTAATTTGTTGTATAATATCTTAGTCATAATATTCTTTACTTGGGCTAGTTGAGCTCACCCTTTTGTTCCATTTTTTCTTCTCGGGAGGTGAGAACATAGCGAGAACTAACTAGTCGAGTGCGGGTGATGGTTCTAGAAAGTTGTTTTAGCAGTCCTCACTATTTTTAAAATAGTGTATCAATAATTGTAATGAGGACTCCTTTTGAGTTTTTATACTCTCTATTTGTATTTAAACTCACAGTTTAATGAAGTTGTATTTGTTTCTGTACCATGTATTTGGCGACTCAGAATGGGTGATGTATACCTATTTTGGGGGCGTTATATTTAACATGTGTTAGGTGGCTGAAATCAGATTTCAAAGTGGGCGTCGAATTTGTTTTATATAATATTATTATATTCAATTGTCTGCTTTGGTGTTCTAAGCAATTTTCTATAAATAGGGTGCTTAGGTTAGAATTGAAAATCACACCAGAAACTGAAGTTTTCTCTCTTTCTCTCTCGATATATTGAGCGTATTTTTGTGAGTATTTTAGTACTTTGAGTATTGCTATACGGTGCAAGTTGTTTCAGCACTATATCCAGTATTCTAGTCAGAAGTACTATCCTTTTGAGGTAAGTGATGTTATTTTCTTCGTAAGTGATATTAATTCTTCAATATCATTATGCCGAAATATTGGTTGAATTTTTTTTTATCAAATTTGGAACTTTTTCATGTCGGAGTTACTATTCATGAGTTACTATTCATGAGTTACTATTCACGAGTTAATATTCACGAGTACTATTCACGAAGCATGATGATTTTCTTGTGGAATTTCTATCTTTTGGTGTCGGAGTTACTATTCACGTATACGACACTATTCACGAATACGACACTATTCACAAAAAAAAAATTAAATTTTTGTTTTTCTTCCAAAATATCTATTATGGATACTAGCTTTGATTGTATCCATGTTTTGATCATTCTTGATTTTTTCTCCACTATGATTATTTATGAGGTATTTTTGGACAGGGAATAGCTAAAATACGAATCCTTAATATTTCTTTTTTTGTTTCACTGGATTCGTTTTCTTTAAAATATTTTTCATCATCCTCTATCCTAAATGATGATATAATCGAATATCTTTGGCCTGTAGTGCAAAGATTAATGATTTCTGATAAATATCTTTGGCCCGTAGTGCAAAGATGAACAGGTGTTTAGATGAACATGACCAACTGGTGAATATCTTTGGCATGTAGTGCAAAGATGAATATTTGATTCCAGATATATATTGATTTATGTTATAGGGATTAAATATTGATAATGAACTTTTAAATTCATAGATAATAGTAGATTTCATTCTCTACGTAACTCTTCTATGAATTATTATTTCCGCTGCGAATATTGATTTTAAATTTATTGTCTATTGTATTCTATTAGATTTTTCCCTGTCGAAGACTAACGATAATTTATTTTATATTATCTTGGTCATAATGTTCTTTACTGGGCTAATTGAGCTCACCCTTTTCCTTGTTGTTCCATTTTTCTTCTCAGGAGGCGAGAATGTAGCGAGTACTAGTCGGGGTGTGGAATGATGGTTCTAGAAGTGGTTCTAGTAGTCCACACTATTCTGTAAAAATAGTGTATTAATAATTGTAATGAAGACTTATTTGAGTGTGGATATTGTCTAGATGACAATATTTGTATTTAAACTCACGCTTTTTATGTTGTATTAATAAAGTTGTAGTTGTTTACATACCATGTATTTTGGCGACTCGGAATGGGTGTTGTATACCCTATTTTGGGGCGTCACGAGTTAATATCGAGCTTAGGGATATGATCTCTGGCGGAGATCGGGGAATAGAACTAGGAGGGGAGAGACGAGTAAATCCTTCGCTAGTGTGTCCTACCTAAGCTTATTTGTTGGTCGGTCATAATATAGGAGTATTATGTGATATGTTAATTTGTTAAATTAACCCTTGTTTTATGGCAGTATTTGAGAATGTCGACTGAGAATGTTAACAGTGGAGTAAATGAGACCGTAGAGACACCTGTGCTCACCAACGAGGAGAAGGTGCAACAGGCTGGCAATGTTCCTCCTGTGAACAACACCACTGAACAAATGATGAATGATGGGATTTTTAGAAGCTTTTTGCAGTTCATGCAAAATCAGATGAGGGAGACTCGTGTTCAAAATACAGGAGGAAATGATAGCAATTCACGGTTTGTCACAGCCAAACAGTTCAAAGAGTTGGGACCACCAGAATTTAATGGGAAGCCGGATCCGATCAAGGCAGAGACGTGGGTTAAAAAAATTGCCAAGATATTCGATGTCTTGGGATGCGGAGAACAGAAGGTTCCATTCGCCACCTTTATGTTCCGTGGCAAGGCAGACATCGGGTGGGAGTCTATCATGAGGCGTACCCATCCAGTACATGCTTTAGAATGTCTTGGGAGACATTTCAGAAGCTGTTTCAATGACAAGTACTTTCTCGAAAGTATTAAATCATATGAAGGAGGTAGAGTTTATTAGACTAGAAGCGAGAATAACATGGCGGTGTCCCAAATGTAGGCGAAGTTTGCGAGTTATCGAGTTTGCACCTCATTTGGTGGAGAATGAGGAACGCATGTGCGGATGTTTACGAGAGGTTTGAAATCCGACATACGTCGATATCTCATTTCTTATAAATTTTCTCTCTATTGGATGTTGTCAGCGAGGCTCAATTATTAGAGCGAGATAACGAGTACGGTCAATGAGGGACCACAACCAAGATCATCTGGGGTGGCGGTCGTCGTGAACAACGATAACCAATGGAGAAAGAAAAAAATACGGACAAGCGGTAACCATTCGGGTGGTAATCGTGGCCATAAAAATAGAAGAAGCGAGTCGGGGGGAGATTTTAAAAAGAGGAGATTCAACAATGAAAATGTGAAGACGTCAACACCAGCAGCAACTGGTTCCAAAGGAGGAGAACCATCACCGGTTATATGCTATAAGTGCAGAAAAGAAGGACATATTAGCCCAAACTGCCCACAACAGTTTAAGGTATGTTATAACTGTGGAAAGGAAGGGCATATCACTCGAGATTGAACTATAGCGAAACCAAGTCCAGCGGGGATGGTGACTCAAAAGGCTGTCCCAGAAAAGTTAAAGTCAACGGTTCCTGGAAGAGCGTTTGTCGCGACCGGTCAGAATGCGAGGAACCCGAACGAAGTTAGCACGGGTTAGTTAATTATAAATTCTTGCGAAGTTTATACCTTATTAGATACCGGTTCTACCCATTCATTTATCTCTCCTGCTTATACTCAACGTTTAAACTTGACTCCGGAGAAAATTAGACTTTGATTTATTTGTTGAAACTCCGTTAGGAGAAACTTTCGTTACATCCACTGTTTATAAATCTTGTTTGATCCAAGTTGGCACCATCACATTACCTGTTGACCTTATCTCTTTAAAGATACTTGCTTTTGATGTGATCTTAGGGATTAATTTGTTAACTACTCATCATGCCAAATTGATTGCTTTTGTAAGGTTGTTAGTTTTCATATTCCTAAGCAACCTGTTATTCGAATTTAAGTAACCAAACCATTGAAGTCAAACTCTTTCATATCAAGCCGTAAAGTCATTCGTTTATTAAAAAACGGATGTCAAGCTTTCTTAGCCATGTTATGTACTTGAACAAAAATACGTCAGATCTGAATGATATTTCTGTTGTTAGTAAATTTCTGACGTATTTCTGAAAAATTTCTGCCTACTCCCGGGCGTGATATTGAATTTTGTATCGACTTTGAACCCAGTACAAAATCCATTTCTAAAATCTCATATCGAATGGCTCTATTGAACTTCAGGAGTTAAAAACCCAACTATAGAAGTTGATAACCGAGCCTCTATCTGGTGACTTCTTTTGAGGAATGCGAGAAGAGTTTCCAAGATCTCAAGAGGAGACTCATTTCGGCACCTGTTTTGACAATACCATTTGGTTCGGATGAATTTGTTATCTACAGCGATGCTTCAGGCAAAGGGTTAGGATGTGTTCTCATGCAACGGTGGAAAGTCATAGCCTATGCCTCGCGACAACTTAAAGAATATGAGAGGAATTATCCTACTCATGATCTAGAGTTGGCAGCAGTCGTTTTCACGCTAAAGATCTGGTGGCACTATCTATATGGGGAGAAAATGGAGATATATTTAGACCATAAAAGCCTCAAATATTTCTACACTCAAAAAGAAATCAACATGTGGCAACGACGTTGGCTCGAGCTGTTGAAAGATTACGACCACACTATTCAATACCATCTTGGAAAAGCGAACGTGGTAGCTGACGCGTTGAGTAGAAGATCATATGCAGGAACGAGTGCGATGATGTCAAGTATACACATAGAACCAACTTTAATCGATAAAGTTAAAGTTGCTCAAGTCACAGACCTGGAGCTAATGCGTATGAAGAAGAAAGTACAAGAAGTTATTATTCCTGAGGCAAGAATCGATGAAGGAGGAATACTTCGAGTCCACTCCAGACTTTGTGTTCCTAACGATTCTGATTTGAAGTACAAGATCATGATGGAGGCACACAATACACCATTTGCAATCCATCTTGGAAGTACCAAAATGTATCGTGATCTTCGACATACATTTTGGTGGAATAATATGAAGAGAGAGATTGTAAAGTTTATCTCGATGTGTTTAACTTGTCAACGTGTAAAGGCGGAGCATCAAGTGCCTAAGGGTCCATTGCAACCACTTGATATTCCGAAATGGAAGTGGGAACATATTACCATGGATTTCGTTACGGGTCTTCCCACGGTTTCTCAAGGAATAAATGCTATTTGGGTTATTGTTGATAGATTAACCAAGTCTGCTCATTTCTTGCCGATACGGGAGACTTATTCCCTTGAACGTCTTGCTCGAATGTACGTAAATGAGATTGTGAGATTGCATGGAATGCCAGTATCCATAGTTTCGGATCGTGACCCAAGATTCACTTCAAGATTTTGGGTTAGCTTGCAAAAAGCTATGGGCACGGATTTACGGTTCAGTTCGGCATACCATCCTCAAACGGATGGGCAATCAGAGAGGACTATTCAAACTCTTGAAGATATATTAAGACTTTGTGTCCTTGATTTCAAAGGGAGTTGAGATAAGTACCTACCATTGGTGGAATTCTCCTACAACAACAGTTATCAAGCAAGTATAAGTGTGGCTCCATTTGAAGCATTGTATGGACGAAAGTGTCGCTCTCCAGTATGTTGGGATGAGGTGGGAGAAGCAACGTTGTTGGGACTAGAGTTAGTACGAATGACTACAGAGAAGATCCAAATGATTCGATAACATATACAAACGGTACAAGATCGACAAAAGAGTTATGCGGATCTTCATCGAAAGGACGTGGAATTTGACATTGGGGATCATGTATTGTTGTGTGTGGCTCCATGGAAAGGAGTTACAAGATTTGGGAAGAGAGAAAAGCTCAATCCACGATTTATTGGTCCATTTCAGATTCTTGACCGAGTAGGAAATGTGGCCTATAGACTTCGCGTTACCTCCAAGTATATCTCATGTTCATAATATTTTTCATATATCTGTGCTATATAAATATGTGAAAGACCCAAACCACGTTATTGAGTTAGAACCGGATGAGATAGTCGAAGACTTAACGTACGAAGAGGTACTGTCAAGATCTTGGATAGGAAGGAGCATGTCCCACGCACGAAGGTCATACCACAAGTTAAAGTTTTGTGGAGAAACCATGCTATTGAGAAAATGACCTGGGAGTTGGAAACGGAAATGAAAGCGAGGTATCCTCATCTTTTCGAAACACCAGGTACGTACGTCAATTTCGAGGATAAAATTTCATAAGGAGGGGAGGTTGTAAGACCCCAAATTATTAATAAATGAAATTTAATTCCTCTATTTATTATTTTGAAATAGTAAGGGTTGATTTGATTAATGTGGTTAGTTATGGGTAAAATGCGCAAATATTTCAAATAAGCAAGTGGTTATAAAATACTCATTGTTGTCGGAGAATATTAGTTTTGGTGGTGGAATATTCTTGTTGTCGAGGAATATTATTAAATGCGGCGGTAACCTCCTTGTGTGGGCCCATAACGTAAAAGCGATTGGATGAAGAAAACGACAAGTATAAGTTGTTTATAAATAACTGGCGTGTAGTTATTCACAGAATTAACAACTTGTTGGAATACCCGGTGGTTAAAACACGATGTCTGGCGTTGTTGCCTGATGTACACGGTATTGAACCAATTATTGATTCTTACGTGAAGGCACTACTCAATAATTATTCTGATTGAATTCTTTATTCGATATTTTATTTTATTGATTCAATAATTGCTTGCGTTGATATTCTTCTTGTTGTTTGATAATTGTCACTACGGTATTTTCCATTATCGAAGCAATAATTCATATTATCTGAATAATATTATTAGAAAACATTGTTGGCAATGTCTAGAAAGTTCTGTCTAAGGAGAGGTTTGGTCACCTAATTACGCGGCAAAGAAGGAAAAATTCTTATTGAAAGCCCCTCTTTCTGGAAACAACTGTTGCGATCTTGTGATTTTGTAATATTATTTGTGAATAATTAATTATTGATTTATATGATGAGGAAAATATTGATTTTATGTGGATATAGATGGAGAAAATTTTTAAAGTGACAATTGTTAAAAATTGATATTTTATCTTTTCTGATAAAATAATATTTTATTATATTATTATAATATAATAATGATGATATTTTTACAATGAATGTGGGATATATTAGTATATGAGGAAAAAGAGTATTTTTGTTGCAAAAGTTGTTTAAAACATGTTAAACATGTCTGTGGGCCCATTTCTTAACTGAAATTTGATTATAGCCTATAAAATCGTCCGTTTATGGATTTCGGTCAATTTCTGTTTGGAATTTGGAAAAATTTCTTCTACAAAGTTGTAGATAATGGAATTTCCTATGGAAAGGTCATGAGTTTTGAATTTTTCTGATAAAAGGGCTATTTATTATGAATTATTGAAGTTTTAAAGTTCCAGAATAATTGATTTTTTGAAGTTTTATTTATGTTTTAAAAGAAAAACGTTTTTGAAATGTTTGTGGGCATCTTTAACATGTGCTAGGTGGCTAAAATCAGATTTCAAAGTGGGCATAGGAATTTGCTTTATATATAATATTATTATATTTAATTTTCTGCTTTGGTGTTTTAAGTAATTTCCTATAAATAGGGTGCTTAGGTTAGAATTGAAAATCACACCAGAAACTGAAGTTTTCTCTCTCTTTCTCTCTCGATATTTTGAGCGTATTTTTGTGAGTATTTTAGTACTTTGAGTATTGCTATACGGTGCAAGTTCTTTCAACGCTATATCCAGTATTCGGTCAAAATCTTATCCTTTTGAGGTAAGTGATGTTATTTTCTTAAGTAAGTGATATTATTTCTTCATATCATTATCTTAGAAATATTGGTTGGAACTTTTTATCAAATTTAGAACTTTTTCATGTCGGGGTTACTATTCATGAGTTACTATTAATGAGTTACTATTCACGAGTTACTATTCACGAGTACTATTCACGAAGCATGATGATTTTCTTGTGGAATTTCTATCTTTTGGTGTCCGAGTTACTATTCACGTATACGACACTATTCACGTATACGACACTATTCACGAATACGACACTATTCACAGAAAAATTAAATTTTCATTTTTCGTCCAAAATATCTATTATTGATACTATCTTTGATTGTATCCATGTTTTGATCATTCTTGAATTTTACTCAACTATGATTATTTATGAGGTATTTTTAGACAGGGAATAGCTGAAATACGAATCCTTAATATTTATTCTTTTGTTTCACTGGATTCGTTTTCTTTAAAATATTTTTCATCATCCTCTGTCCTAAATGATGATATAATTGAATATCTTTGGCCTGTAGTGCAAAGATTAATGATTTCTGATGAATATCTTTGGCCGTAGTCTGCAAAGATGAGCAGTGTTTAGATGAACATGACCAATTGGTTAATATCTTTGGCTTTGTAGTGCAAAGATGAATATTTGATTCCAGATATATATTGATTTATGTTACAGGGATAAAATATTGATGATGGACTTTTAAATTCATAGATAATAGTAGATTTCATAATCTACGTAAGTCTTCTATGAATTATTGTTTTCGCTGCGAATATTGATTTTAAACTTGTTGTCTATTGTATTCTATTAGATTTTTCCCTGTCGAAGACTAACGATAATTTGTTCTATATTATCTTGGTCATAATGTTCTTTACTGGGCTAGTTGAGCTCACCATTTTCCTTGTTGTTCCATTTTTCTTCTCAGGAGGCGAGAATGTAGCGAGTACTAGTCGGGGTGTGGAATGATGGTTCTAGAAGTGGTTCTAGTAGTCCTCACTATTCTGTAAAAATAGTGTATTAATAATTGTAATGAGGACTTATTTGAGTGTGGATATTGTCTAGATGACAATATTTGTATTTAAACTCACAGTTTTTATGTTGTATTAATAAAGTTGTAGTTGTTTCTGTACCATGTATTTTGACGACTCAGAATGGGTGTTGTATACCTATTTTGGGGGCGTCACAGTTGGTATCAGAGCTTAGGGATATGATCTCTGGCGGAGATCGGGGAATAGAACTAGGAGGGAGGCAGAGTAAATCCTTTGCTAGTGTGTCCTACCTAAGCTTATTTGTTGGTTGGTCATCTACTATAGGAGTATTATGTGATATGTTAATTTGTTAAATTAACCCTTGTTTTATAAGCGATATTTGAGAATGTCGTGAGAATGTTAACAGATGGAGTAAATGAGGCCAGTGGAGACACATGCTCACCAACGAGGAGAACGTGCAACAGTGGCAATGTTCCTCCTGTGAACAACACCACCGAAAGCGAGATGATGAATGATGGGATGTTTAGAAGCTTTTGCAGTTCATACAAAATCGGAACGAGGAGACTCGTGTTCAAAATACTGAGGAGAAATGATAGCGATTCACGGTTTATCACGGCCAAGCGGTTCAAAGAGTTGGGACCACGAAATTTATTGGGAAGCCGGATCCGATCAAGGCAGAGACGTGGGTTAAACAAATTACTAAGATATTCGAGATCTTGGGATGCACGGAGGAACAGAAGGTTCCATTCGCCACCTTTATGTTCCGTGGCAAGGCAAATTCTTGGTGGGAGTCTCGTGAAGCGTACCCATCCAAGACCGAGCATGTCTTGGGAGACATTTGAATCGTTCAATGACAAGTACTTTCCTGAAAGTATTCGTCATATGAAGGAGGTAGAGTTTATTAGACTAGAGCAGAATAACATGACGGGGTCCCAGTACGAGGCGAAGTTTGCAGAGTTATCCAGGTTTGTACCTCATTTGGTGGAGAATGAGGAACGTATAACGCGGATGATTCTGAGAGGTTTGAAACCCGGCATACGTCAATATCTCATTTCTCATAAATTTTCTCTCTTCAGATAAGTTGTCAATGTGGCTCAATTATTCGAGCGAGATAACGAGTGCGGTCAATCGGGGACCCTGAACCAAGATCATCCCGGTGGACAAAGCCATCGTCGAACAACGATAACCAGCGGAGAAAGAAAAATACGGACAAGAGCGGCAACCATTCTGGTGGTAATCGTGGCCATAAAAATAGAAGAAGCGAGTCGGGGGGAGATTTTAAAAAGAGGAGATTCAACAATGACAATGTGAAGACGTCAGCACTAGCAACAACTGGTTCCAAAGGAGGAGAACGACCATCGGTTATATGCTATAAGTGCAGAAAAGAAGGACATATCAGCCCAAACAGCCCACAACAGTTTAAGGTATGTTATAACTGTGGAAAGGAAGGGCATATCGATCGAGATTGAACTATAGCGAAACCAAGTCCAGCGGGGATGGTGACTCAAAAGGCTGTCCCAGAAAAGTTAAAGTCAACGGTTCCTGGAAGAGTGTTTGTCGTGACCGGTCAGAATGCGAGGAACCCGAACGAAGTTAGCACGGGTTAGTTAATTATAAATTCTTGCGCCTTATTAGATACCGATTCTAACCATTCATTTATCTCTCCTGCTTATACTCAACGTTTAAACTTGACTCCGGAGAAAATTAGACTTTGATTTATTAGTTGAAACTCCGTTAGGAGAAACTTTCGTTACATCCACTGTTTATAAATCTTGTTTGATCCAAGTTGGCACCATCACATTACCTGTTGACCTTATCTCTTTAAAGATACTTGCTTTTGATGTGATCTTAGGTATTAATTGGTTAACTACTCATCATGCCAAATTGATTGCTTTTGTAAGGTTGTTAGTTTTCATATTCCTAAGCAACCTGTTATTCGAATTTAAGCAACCAAACCATTGAAGTCAAACTCTTTCATATCATGCCGTAAAGTCATTCGTTTATTGAAAAACGGATGTCAAGCTTTCTTAGACATGTTATGGACTTGAACAAAAATACGTCAGATTTGAATGATATTTCTGTTGTTAGTAAATTTCCTGACGTATTTCCTGAAAAATTTCCTGGCCTACTCCCAGAGCGTGATATTGAATTTTGTATTGAATTTGAACCCGGTACAAAATCCATTTCTAAAATCTCATATCGAATGGCTTCTATTGAACTTCAGGAGTTAAAAACCCAACTATAGAAGTTGATAACCGAGCCTCTATCTGGTGACTTCTTTTGAGAAATGCGAGAAGAGTTTCCAAGATCTCAAGAGGAGACTCATTTCGGCACCTGTTTTGACAATACCATCTAGTTCGGATGGATTTGTTATCTATAGCGATGCTTCAGGAAAAGGGTTAGGATGTGTTCTCATGCAACGTGGGAAAGTCATAGCCTATGCCTTGCGACAACTTAAAGAATATGAGAGGAATTATCCTACTCATGATCTAGAGCTGGCAGCTGTCATTTTCGTGCTAAAGATCTGGAGGCACTATCTATATGAGGAGAAAGTGGAGATATATTCAGACCATAAAAGCCTCAAATATTTCTTCACTAAAAAAGAACTCAACATGCGGCAACGCCGTTGGCTCGAGCTGTTGAAAGATTACGACCACACTATTCAATACCATCCTGAAAAAGCGAATGTGGTAGCTGACGCGTTGAGTAGAAGATCATATGTAGGAATGAGTGCGATGATGTCAAGTATACGCATAGAACCAACTTTAATCGATAAAGTTAAAGTTGCTCAAGTCACAGACCCGGAGCTGATTCGTATGAAGAAGAAAGTACAAGAAGGTATTATTCCTGAGGCAAGAATCGATGAAGAAGGAATACTTCGAGTCCACTTCAGACTTTGTGTTCCTAACGATTCTGATTTGAAGTACAAGATCATGATGGAGGCACACAATACACCATTTGCAATCCATCTTGGAAGTACCAAAATGTATCATGATCTTCGACATACATTTTGGTGGAATAATATGAAGAGAGAGATTGCAAAGTTTATCTCGATGTGTTTAACTTGTCAACGTGTAAAGGCGGAGCATCAAGTGCCTAAGGGTCCATTGCAACCACTTGAGATTCCGAAATGGAAGTGGGAACATATTACCATGGATTTCGTTACGGGTCTTCCCACGGTTTCTCAAGGAATAAATGCTATTTGGGTTATTGTTGATAAATTAACCAAGTCTGCTCATTTCTTGCCGATACGGGAGACTTATTCCCTTGAACGTCTTGCTCGAATATACGTAAATAAGATTGTGAGATTGCATGGAATGCCAGTATCCATAGTTTCGGATCGTGACCCAAGATTCACTTCAAGATTTTGGGTTAGCTTGCAAAAAGCTATGGGCACGGATTTACGGTTCAGTTCGGCATACCATCCTCAAACGGACGGGAAATCAGAGAGGACTATTCAAACTCTTGAAGATCTATTAAGACTTTGTGTCCTTGATTTCAAAGGGAGTTGAGATAAGTACCTACCATTGGTGGAATTCTCCTACAACAACAGTTATCAGGCAAGTATAGGTGTGGCTCCATTTGAAGCATTGTATGGACGAAAGTGTCGCTCTCCAGTATGTTGGGATGAGGTGGGAGAAGCAATGTTGTTGGGACCAGAGTTGGTACGAATGACTACAGAGAAGATCCAAATGATTCGATAACGTATACAAACGGCACAGGATCAACAAAAGAGTTATGTTGATCTTTATCGAAAGGACGTGGAATTTGACATTGGGGATCATGTATTGTTGCGTGTGGCTCCATGGAAAGGAGTTACAAGATTTGGGAAGCGAGGAAAGCTCAATCCACGATTTATTGGTCCATTTCAGATCCTTGACCGAGTAGGAAATGTGGCCTATAGACTCGCGTTACCTCCAAGTATGTCTCATGTTCATAATGTTTTTCATATATCTGTGCTATGTAAATATGTGAAAGACCCAAACCACGTTATTGAGTTAGAACCAGACGAGATAGCCGAAGACTTAACGTATGAAGAGGTACCTGTCAAGATCTTGGATAGGAAGGAGCATGTCCTATGCACGAAGGTCATACCACAAGTTAAAGTTTTATGGAGAAACCATGCTATTGAGGAATTGACCTGGGAGTTGGAAACGGAAATGAAAGCGAGGTATCCTCATCTTTTTGAAACACCAGGTAAGTACGTCAATTTCAAGGATGAAATTTCATAAGGAGGGGAGGTTGTAAGACCCCAATATAGACACTCAAAATTTTCTTCTACTGTTACTAATATTGCAGGAGGGCAGATTCATTTTTTTTAGAGGGAACCCTGAAAGACAATCCAAATCAATACCGGGTAGTACCGGAAGTTCATCATCAAACCCCGGATCGTAATCTGGGAGTAACCAAATCCAACCTCGGAGATAACCCCGAGGCTGCAGATCTGATACACGGGACCACACACCGGAGAAGACCGATTAATCTCGGAGATGACCCCGAGGTATCCAGTCTCAATCCCAACCATGGGAATAGGTCAAGCCAACCTCTGAGATGACCCTGAGGATAGTCAAAGTCAACAAAGAAGCCAACCTCATAGATAAACCTCGAGAAACGATCGCTATAATCATGGCAACCGGAGATAACCCCGGGAGGGGCAAAATGGTTATTTTGCCAACTCAACTTCACTTCAAATCAAATACACTCATTTCAACTCAAAATACTTCAAAGGAAGTCCCACAAGAGCGATATCTTAACTCCGGAGTGCAAACTACACAAAACGGCTCACCTGATTGCCTGACGAAAACCCGTGAATGCCATTTCGGCCACGGACCCATCTTCCTAAAATCAAAAAAGGTCAAATCATATATCATTGTGTAGCTCTCTGAAAGAGCTTTCCGGAATGGTATGGCATGCTTCCATCGGACTCCCAGATTGAAAGTTATGAGCGACCGAGCGAACAACGCGTACGTACTTCGACACGGCGGGACCCACACTACTCGGGGCTCCCTGGGTAGCCACAGGTACACCTGCTACTAGGTGTCGCAGGTAGACCTGCGGCTCCCACCTCTATAAATATGGGGCTTGGGGTGCTGATTTTCTAAGAGAAAAAGACGGGGAAACCCTGCACAATTCGCTCTGCACTCGCCCATACAGTGTAGCCTCTTTTGTACCCATAAAAGCCAGTGTTTACCCACTCTAAAGATATAGAAGCCTTTTTTATCAGTTAGCTGTAAGCCTTCTCACATACTTTAGAGTCTTTCTCTTCATCTTTGCACACACCTTCTACACGTTGAGAGTCGTGTTGCTTGCTTTTGCGGACTTGATCGTGGTTTCATTCAATCTCATATATATATATATATATATATATATATATATATATATATATTGACTAACATTATCGAAGTTATGCCTCGATTGAGCCTGAACTTGATGCAGGCGCGCGCTTATTTGTTTTCCTATATATATATATTATATATATTAACCGTGTGTCAGACTTTGTTCGATGAGCCTAGACTTTGGTCTGGTGCGTTTATTCGCTTTTATTGTGTCGGACTTTGTTCGATGAGCCTAGACTTCGGTCTGGTGTGTTTACTCGCTTATATATATATATATATTTTTTTTTCTGCTGAGTTCTCTTCATGGCAGTTGATCGCTTTACAGCTTTATTTACATTTTGTCCCGCCTGGAGTTTCCTCCGTGGCAGTTGATAGCTTTTAACAGCTTTATTTACATTTTTGATCCCCCATGGAGGTGCTTCGTGGTTGGTGATCATGTCTGTATAGATATATTTACCGCTTTTATATATATACCTGCTTACTGCTTTCATACAAATTGCAACATTCTGTGCGCCTAGGAATTATGTGATCACAGATTCATCCCATTGGATCTAGATTCGGTTCCCGTGATGGACATTTTCAGCTATAAGCAGCTTGTAAATTATTCTGCAATGTCTGAATTTCCTCAGATGGTTTCCATACCCACGAGGAAGTCGACATTATTTTTGTATATTATTTTTATACGGATGCCTCTCGATCCGTCAAATAAAATCAATCCAAATTAGATCACTTAATAAAATGGGAGTGTAAAAGGTCTCAATTCCTATTGAGCATCGTGGTTTGAAAACCTGTTTTATAAAACATCATTGCCATATCTTGCTAAAACTGAATTTTACATAAATTCAAATCCACGTATATATAGGTTCGAAAGAGGCCTTGCACAACTTTCATATAACAGTACATTGACCCACACACACACACACGCACACACACACACACACACACACACACTCAGATAATAGTTTCTTGAAAAGAGGCAGTCACTGTGGTAACACGGATGTTGGGGGGTGCCTAACACCTTCCCCCCGCATAACCGAGTCCTCGGACCCTAAATAAATCTCAGTTTCACCGACCCGTATATCAGTGTCACATCACTGGGTCAATGTGCAAACCTTTTCTCAGTTGTGTTGGTACAACCATTTAAAAAACCAACTGGCGACTCTTAACAGTCCCATCGTTGACATTATACATGTCGGACCTTTTTCACTTGTTTTTTCAAACAAATCTCACCTAAAATAAGAACACCAAAGAACAAGTAACGGAAAGGGACACCCAAAAACCCTGACGTCGACACCCAAATTATTAATAAATGAAATTTAATTCCTCTATTTATTATTTTAAAATAATAAGGGTTGATTTGATTAATGTGGTTAGTTATGGGTAAAATGCGCAAATATTTCAAATAAGCAAGTGGTTATAAAATACTCATTGTTGTCGGAGAATATTCGTTTGGTCGTGGAATATTCTTCTTTGTTTGGGAATATTAAATGCATTTTATGCAACCTTGTGTGGGCCCCATAACGGAAAAGCGATTGGATGAAGAAAACGCAAGTATAAGTTGTTTATAAATAATGGCGTAGTTATTCTGTTAACACTTGTTGGAATGCCTTGGTTAAAACACGATGTACGCGTTGTTGCACAAGAAGCTTACGAAGATTGCACCAATTATTGATTCTTACGTAAAGAAGGCACTACTCAATAATTGTATTACGTTAATTCTTGCTCGATATTTTATTTTATTGATTCAATAATTCTTTGCGTTGATATTATCGTTGTTTCAATAATTGTCACTACACAAGATTTTCCATTATCGAAGCAATAATTCATATTATCTGAATAATATTATTAGAAAACATTGTTGGAAATGTCTAGAAAGTTACATCTAAGAAGAGGTTTGGTCACCTAATTGCCTTGCTTAGGAAGGAGAAATTCTTATTGAAAGCCCCTCTTTCTCAGGAGCAGTCAGTTGCAAGATGTGATTCCATAATATTATTTATGAATAATTAATTATTGATTTATATGATGAGAAAAATATTAATTTTATGCGGATATAAATGGAGAAAATTTTTAAAGTGACAATTGTTAAAAATTGATATTTTATCTTTTCTGATAAAATTATATTTTATTATATTATTATAATATAATAATGATGTATTTTTACAATGAATTTGGGATATACGAGTATATGAGGGAAAAGAGTATTTTTGTTGCAAAAGTTGTTTAAAACATGTTAAACATGTCTGTGGGCCCATTTCTTGACTGAAATTTGATTATAGCTTGTAAAATCGTCCGTTTGTGGATTTCGGTCAATTTCTGTTTGGAATTTGGAAAAACTTTCTTCTGCAAAGTTGTAGATAATGGAATTTCCTATGGAAAGGACATTAGGTTCTAATTTTTCTGATAAAAGGGCTATTTATTATGAATTATTTAAGTTTCGAAGTTCCAGAATAATTGATTTTTGGAAGTTTTATTTATGTTTTAAAAGAAAAACATTTTTGAAATGTTTGTGGGCATCTTTAACATGTGCTAGGTGGCTGAATTCAGATTTCAAAGTGGGTGTAGGAATTTGTTTTATATATAATATTATTATATTTAATTTTCTGCTTTGGTGTTCTAAGAAATTTTCTATAAATAGGGTGATTAGGTTAGAATTGAAAATCACACCAAAAACTGAAGTTTTCTCTCTCTTTCTCTCTCGATATTTTGAGCGTATTTTTGTGAGTATTTAGTACTTTGAGTATTGCTATACGGTGCAAGTTCTTTCAACACTATATCCAGTATTCCAGTCAGAAGTACTATCCTTTTGAGGTAAGTGATGTTATTTTCTTCGTAAGTGATATTATTTCTTCAATATCATTATGCCAAAATATTGGTTGGAACTTTTTATCAAATTTGGAACTTTTTCATGTCGGGGTTACTATTCATGAGTTACTATTCATGAGTTACTATTCATGAGTACTATTCACGAAGCATGATGATTTTTTGTGTGGAATTTCTATCTTTTGGTGTCGGAGTTTCTATTCACGTATACGACACTATTCACGTATACAACACTATTCACGAATACGACACTATTCACAGAAAAATTAAATTTTCATTTGTCGTCCAAAATATATATTATGGATACTAGCTTTGATTGTATCCATGTTTTGATCATTCTTGAATTTTACTCCACTATGATTATTTATGAGGTATTTTTGGACAGGGAATAGCTGAAATACGAATCCTTAATATTTATTCTTTTGTTTCACCGGATTCGCTTTTCTTTAAAATATTTTTCATCATCCTCTGTCATCTAAATGATGATATAATTGAATATCTTTGGCTGTGGTAGCAAAAGATTAATGATTTCGATGAATATCTTTGGCCCGTAGTGCAAAGATGAACAGTGTTTAGATGAACATGACCAACTCGGTGAATATCTTTGGCACGTGAGTGCAAAGATGAATATTTGATTCGAGATATATATTGATTTATGTTATAGGGATAAAATATTAATGATGGACTTTTAAATTCATAGATAATAGTAGATTTCATTATCTACGTAATTGTGAGACCCCAGATTTTATCAATAAAGAATTAAATTTTGTCGAAATAATTTTTAATATTATGGTGTGAATTTGAGATAATATTATAGTTGTGGGTAGTATTTATAAATTTTGCAAAAGTATGCAAGTGGTTATATTATATTCGATTGGTCGGGGAATATTCGGTTTAGCAGGGAATATTCGTGCAACTACTCAATCATTGGTGGACCCTAATGTAATTATTGTCGGATTGAAAACGACAAAAATATTTTATTGAAATAACGGCGGAAGTTTTACCGTGGATCTTTGTTGAACTACTCGGTAGTAAAAGTACACGATGTACGTGTGGTTGCATAGTAGCAGACACCAGTATTGATTATTGATGCTTATGTGAGAAGTCACTCGGTTTGATTCCATTATTGTCGATTAATAATATGAATTATTATAGCGATAATGACGTTTTGTTTTTATTCAGTATTATTAACGTAATAAAATGTAAACATCTTTTATATAAAATGTAATACTTTATTAAAGTTATTCTATAAATAGAATATATTATATTTTATTATGCATAGTGTTGCATAGTATTTTGCATAGTGTTTTGCATAGTGTTGCATAGTGTTTGCATAGTAAAATGTTTTTATATAAATAGAATATATGATATTTTATTTAAAAGATTTTGCTTTAAATATGGACCGTCAGATTAAAGTAAATCAATCTGGACCGTTCATGGATTAATTACTATGCATTCTATTTTCCTATAAATAGAAGCTCATTCCTTCATTATTTTCTTACGAATTCACTGAAACTCTAGAGAGAGAAATTATAGAGAGAAGCTATAGAGACAAAATCTATAGAGAGAAAAAAGAAAAGTATTCTGCTACTTCACTTTTCCAATATTCAGTTCTTCTAAGGTAAGGGATATTATTTGTTGTACCCGTAAGGGGTGTTATTCTTTCTTATTCATGAAGAGAACTTCATTATTCCATTCATTATTATTACATTGGAATAACTCGTAAAAAGTGGCATACCCTATACATAACCTCAGATACGCGGAATCCCCTATACTTGGTGATCTTCTTACATTATTCCATTCTTTATTATTCATTTGGAATATCCATCTGTGTGTGTTTTACAGGACACAGTTCCATTGTTTATTATTATTCAAATTTATTATTCTCATTGGATCATCCTGTCTTGTGAATTTCACCGACACCGTTCCGTTATTATTATTCTGTTGGAATAACTTTTGTATGTCTGAAGTACCACATGCATGGTGATTTCCTTTGTTATTCCATTCTTTATTATACCCAGTTGGTTAAAACTTTGACTTCTATACTCCATGAAATTAGTAGAGTATTCTTGATATTTGCGTTTCATCCAAAGATCTTTTCATGGAAATATTCTTCCGATCATTCTTGAATTTTACTCTACAAAACAAGATCTTGTTGACAATTTGACGTTAATAATTCACGGATAAAATAATTCTTGAACTTGTTTTATTGAATTATTATGTCATTGTCATCATCCTCATGTTATATTATGTTATCTTTGGCTTACGTGCATAGATGAACTTAGTATGATTATGACCGAGGATCATTCGGTATAATCATGGCTTGTTATAAATGATGTGACAAAAGTCCTCGGTGGCTTTGTAATGCGGTGATGGATAGTTTTGGTATGATTATGACCGGGGGTGATTCGGTATAGTCGCGACCATTGATAATTTGATGAAAATCCTTGGCCGTGGTAGTATGCGGGGATGATTAGATATTGTGATTTGTTCATTAAACCGAGTCTTAGTGATAAAATTGATGAAAACCTTTTAAAACCTAAAAGATAGTAGACTTTATTTTCTACTTGACTCTTTTAATGGCTTCAGATATTTCATTGCGATTAAACTGGTTGTCTATTGTATTTTATCGGTTTAACATTGTTGAAGACTATTGATAATTTATTCTCGCATTATCTTAGTCATAATATTTCTTCTTGGGCTAGTTGAGCTCACCCTTTCTTTCACCGTTTTCTCTTGAAATGAGAATATAAATTTGGGACGAGTGGGGAAAAGAGTGATGGTCCCAAGATAGCATTAGTAGTCCTCACTATTACATTAAATAGTGTGACAATAAATGTAATGAGGACTCCTTGAGTATGGATATTGTCTAAATGACAATATTCCTATTAGAACTCTCGGTTTATGTATTGTCGTATGTTACACCTGACGGATGTATAATTAAGTTTGTATTTGAATTTATGTACCATGTAAGTGGCGACCCAAGATGGGTGACGTATACCTAATTTTGGGGCGTCACAACAGGTATCGAGCTTAGGGATATGATCCCTGGCTAATATGTGAGATAAGAACTAGGAGGGGAGAGACGGGAAATTCCTTCGCTAGTATGACCTACCTAAGTTTATTTGGTATTTAATTGGTCGGTCAGTGTATAGGGATAATATGTGACATGTTAATTAACCCTTGTTTTGTGACAGTGTTTGTATTTAGATGTTGTGATTAGGGCTCGGTTATTGGAGCGCGATAATGAGTCAGCTCAACCAAAAGGTAACGACTAACAACACGATAATAATCATATCGACGGTAACGACCATCGGAACAATGATGACCATCGTGGGAGAAATTATCATGCCAAGAATGGTAACCACTTCGGTGGTAATCATGGCCAAGACAATAGAAGTGGAAATTTCAAGAAGAGAAGGTCATTTAGCTCAATTTTGTCGTGCACCAAAGTCAAGTCCAGTTGACTACGGTGGCACCAAAGGCGGATCTGGACAAAACAAAGTCGGTGGTTTCATGAAGAGCGTTTTTCATGACTTCTTAAAAAGCAAGTGACTCGAACGAAGTTAGCACGGGTTAGTTAATTATAAATTCTTGCGAAGTCTATACCTTATTAGATATCGGTTCTACCCATTCTTTTATCTCACTTTGCTTGCTCAACGTTTAAATTTGACTCGGAGAAGTTAAACTTTGACTTGTTAGTTGAAACCTCGTTAGTAGGAGCCTTCGTTACCTCCACTATTTTTTTAAATCTTGTTTGATTCAAATAAACACTTTCACGTTACTCCGTCGATATTATCTCTTTGAAAATACTTGCCTTTGAGGTAATTTTGAAAACGATTGATTAACTACTCATTATTCTTTTGTAGGTTGTTAGCTTTCATATTCCTAACCAACCTGTTATACGAATTCAAAGTAACCAAACCCTAAAGTTAATCATTGTTATATCAAGCCATAAGTAAAGAGCCCCGATCCTTTCGTTGTTAACTTCCTTGTGTGGAATGCACCGAAGCGGACTTTCTCAGTGGCGACTTTCAGAATCGAAGATGGAAAGTTGATAGGTATCATTGTGAGGTGCTATCCAGGTTAAGGGATGGAAGTCACAGTTGGTATTAATGTGACGTACTATTCAAGTCTTGGACGAGAGTAATAGTTTTGAATGATATTTCTATCATTAATAAATTTTTTGATGTATTCTTGAAGATTTCCTAGCCTACCATAGAGCGTGAAATCGAATTTTGTATTGACCCCAGTACAAAAAACCCATTTCTTAAACCCTCAAATATTTCTTCAACTAAAAGGATCTGTTTACGAGGATTATGATGAAAGCCATAATAAAAGCATTGGACTAATGAAAATCATGGGTATATGAAGTATTAGTAAGTGTTATGATGAGTTATGTTGGTTATTATGTGAAAACATGAAAGTTTCTTAGAAATCACAAAGAGTTAAAAATCAGATTTTGGTGAAAAACGTAACATGAAATTCAATTGACCATATCTCCTATTATATTTTGAATTTTTGAATGTGGTCAAGTCCTAGAGTTAGATCTATGAGTTACCTAACTAATCCAAGTGGAATTACTGGAAAAGGTGTTGTAGATTTTTGTGTGGACTGATTTTAGCAAAGGAGTGCAAAGCTGCAAAAACCAAAAAAACTGCTGCCATGATTTTAGAGGGGCTGTTTCGGCCACTTAAATTATGAGAAAAATTCTGGCCTTTTGGGACATGAAGGTATATGGTATAAAGTACCTCCTGTCAAAAAATGAGCTCATTCTGACTTAAAATGAGCAAGTTATGACTATTTCAATATTTAGGTTTTTCCGACAAAAATGCTATAACCGAGTTCTATAACTCAGATGACCATGAAATTTAAACCTGGAAGCTCACGTTAACATGTGTAAGGTCATGCCAAGATTTGGGAATTTTGGAGTTAAACTTGAGGTAGCTAATTTCTTAAGGAATTAATTAGAAATTGATTTTTGAAAAATAGTAAATGAATTTTAAAATTCCGAGAAAATATATTTTCATTATGGGACTATATTATGCTAAATCCCAGAAAAGAAATATTTTTGGGACTGATTTAGTATTTTCATGAAAATAGTTTAGTTACGAACATATATGAGTTAAATATGTTATGTGAAGTAACAAAGTTGAAAATAGGATTTTATGGCTAGAGAATCCTATTTAGAGTATATGTATATTTTTTTGATGAGGAATTTGATAATTGGTGATGATATCTTATGAGTATGGCATTTTTGAATTATTAAATGCATTATATGGTAAAGTGTAAACAATTGAGATAAATTGTTTATAAACTTAAGAAGTGATTAAAATATTGTTATAATATTAATGATATTAGATTATGAGATTATTAAGTGATTGATAACATGGGGATATTCTTGAATCTGGATAAATTATATTATAAATGTTTAATATTTATCCTTTATCTCATTTGATTGATTCTTTATATCATTATCCTCATGTTTATATTATGTTGAAAGTCATCTCGTGGCTCATAGTGCATAGATGGACTTGGTATGATTATGACCGAGGATTGTTCGGTATAATCATAACCGTAATTGAAAACACGATTATCTTTGGCGTAGTGCATGGATAATTTGTGGTCGTTGATACTAATGAATACACAATTATCTTTGGGTATGTGTAATGCATGGATAATTTGTGGTCATGATACTTAATGAATACACGATTATCTTTGGTAGTAGTGCATGGATAATTTGTGGTCGTGATACTAATGAATACACAATTATCTTTGGTAGTAGTGCATGGATAATTTGTGGTCGTGATACTTAATGAATACACAATTATCTTTGGCCGTAGTGCATGGATAATTTGTGGTCGTGATACTAATGAATACACGATTATCTTTGGCCGTAGTGCATGGATAATTTGTGGTCGTGATACTAATGAATACACAATTATCTTTGGCCGTAGTGCATGGATAATTTGTGGTCGTGATACTAATGAATACACGATTATCTTTGGTCGTAGTGCATGGATAATTTGTGGTCGTGATACTAATGAATACACGATTATCTTTGGCACGTAGTGCATGGATAATTTGTGGTCATGATACTAATGAATACACGATTATCTTTGGCCGTAGTGCATGGATAATTTGTGGTCGTGATACTAATGAATACACGATTATCTTTGGCAGTAGTGTATGGATAATTTGTGGTTGTGATACTAATGAATACACGATTATCTTTGGTAGTAGTGCATGGATAATTTGTGGTCGTGATACTAATGAATACACGATTATCTTTTAGTAGTCATGGATAATTAATTCGTGGTCGTGATACTAATGAATATCCTTGGCACAGTAGTGCGGGGATGATTCGATGATATGGATTAATTATTGAGCTGAGTCTCAGCAATGAAATATTAATTCATGGATGTGGTAAAAGTCATCTTTGGCCGTAGTGCATTGATAGACTTGGTATGATTATGACCAAGGATTATTCGGTATAATCATGACCGTAATTGAAAACACGAATATCCTTGGCCAGTGGTGCATGGATAATTCGTGGTCGTGATACTATTAGGCTGCGTCTCAGCATTATTGGTTTTATAGTTGTATATCTTTGGCCTGTAGTGCAAAGATGAATTGTTAATGAATATCTTTGGCCGGATTGCGAAGATGAATTTAATATTTTTAACGATAAAGGTATTCAAGGTATCCTCACCTCTTTATCATACCAGGTACGTACCCTAATTTCGAGGGCGAAATTCCATAAGGAGGGAGATTGTGAGACCCCAGATTTTATCAATAAAGATTTAAATTTTATCGAAATAATTTTTTAATATTATGGTGTGAATTTGAGATAATATTATAGTTGTGGGTAGTATTTATAAATTTTGCAAAGTATCAAGTGGTTATATTATATTCGATTGGTGGGGAATATTCGGTTTAGCGAGGAATATTCGTATAACTACTCAATCATTGGTGGACCCTATAATGAAATTATTGTCGGATTGAGAAAACGACAAAAATATTTTATTGAAATAACTATGAAAGTTTTCACGTGGATCTTGTTGAACTACTTCGGTAGTAAAAGTACGATAATACGTGTGGTTGCATAAGAAAGCACACGGTATTGATTATTGATGCTTATGTGAGAAGTCACTCAGGTTTGATTCCATTATTGTCGATTAATAATATGAATTATTATAGCGATAATGACGTTTTATTTTATTCATTATTATTAACGTAATAAAATGCGAAACATCTTTTATATAAAATGAATACTTTATTAAAGTTATTCTATAAATAGAATATATTATATTTTATTATGCATAATGTTGCATAGTGTTTTGCATAGTGTTGCATAGTGTTTGCATAGTAAAATGTTTTTATATAAATAGAATATATGATATTTTATTTAAAAGATTTTGCTTTAAATATGGACCGTCGATTAAAGTAAATCAATCTGACCGCTCATGGATTAATTACTATGCATTCTATTTTCCTATAAATAGAAGCTCATTCCTTCATTATTTTCTTACGAATTCACTGAAACTCTAGAGAGAGAAATTATAGAGAGAAGCTATAGAGAGAAAATCTATAGAGAGAAAGAAGAAAAGTATTCTGCTACTTCACTTTTCCAATATTTAGTTCTTCTAAGGTAAGGGATATTATTTGTTGTACCCGTAAGGGGTGTTATTCTTTCTTATTCATGAAGAGAACTTCATTATTCCATTCATTATTATTCGCTTGGAATAACTTTTGTAAAAGTGGCATACCCTTTACATAACTTTTGTACGCGGAATCCCCTATACTTGGTGATCTTCTTACATTATTCCATTCTTTATTATTCATTGGAATATCCTGCGTGTGTTTTACACCGACCGGTTCCATTATTTATTATTATTCAAAGATTTATTATTACATTTGGATCATCACGCTTCGGTGTGAATTTCACCCACTTTGTTCCGTTATTATTATTCTTGCTGAATAACTTTTATATGCTGAAGTACCGCATGCATGGTGATTTCCTTTGTTATTCCATTCTTTATTATACCCAGGTTGGTTAAAACTTTGACTTCTATACTCCATGAAATTAGTAGAGTATTCTTGATATTTCGCGTTTCATCCAAGATCTTTTCATGGAAATATTCTTCGATCATTCTTGAATTTTACTCTACAAAACAATATCTTGTTGACAATTTGGGCGTTAATAATTCTGGATAAAATAATTCTTGAACTTGTTTTATTGAATTATTATGTCATTGTCATCATCCTCATGTTATATTATGTTATCTTTGGCTTACGTGCATAGATGAACTTAGTATGATTATGACCGAGGATCATTCGGTATAATCATGGCTTGTTATAAATGATGTGACAAAAGTCCTCGGTGGCACGTAATGCGGTGATGGATAGTTTTTGGTATGATTATGACCAGGGTGATTCGGTATAGTCATGACCATTGATAATTTGATGAAAATCCTTGGCCAGTGTAGTACGAGATGATTAGATATTGTGGTTTGTTCATTAAACCGAGTCTTAGTGATAAAAATTGATGAAAACCTTTTAAAACCTAAAAGATAGTAGACTTTATTTTCTACTTGACTCTTTTAATGGATTGCATATTCATTTCAGTAGTTAAACCTGGTTGTCTATTGTATTTTATCGGTTTAACATTGTTGAAGACTATTGATAATTTATTACGCATTATCTTAGTCATAATATTTCTTACTGGGCTAGTTGAGCTCACCCTTTCTTTCACTGTTCTCTTCAGGAAATGAGAATATAGCTGGGACGAGTGGGGGAAAAGAGTGATGGTCCCGAAGCTAGCATTAGTAGTCCTCACTATTCTGTTAAATAGTGTGACAATAAATATAATGAGGACTCCTTGAGTATGGATATTGTCTAAATGACAATATTCCTATTAGAACTCTCAATTTATGTATTGTCGTATGTTACACGACAGATGTATAATTAAGTTTGTATTTGAATTTATGTACTATGTAAGTGGCGACCCAAGATGGGTGACGTATACCTAATTTTGGGGGCGTCACAGTAACTCTTCTATGAATTATTGTTTCCGCTGCGAATATTGATTTTAAACTTGTTTTCTATTGTATTCTATTAGATTTTTCCCTGTCGAAGACTAATGATAATTTGTTCTATATTATCTTGGTCATAATGTTCTTTACTGGCTAGTTGAGCTCACCCTTTTCCTTGTTGTTCCATTTTTCTTCTCAGGAGGCGAGAATGTAGCGAGTAATAGTCGGGGTGTGGAATGATGGTTCTAGAAGTGGTTCTAGTAGTCCTCACTATTCTGTAAAAATAGTGTATTAATAATTGTAATGAGGACTTATTTGAGTGTGGATATTGTCTAGATGACAATATTTGTATTTAAACTCACAGTTTTTATGTTGTATTAATAAAGTTGTAGTTATTTCTGTACCATGTATTTTGACGACTCAGAATGGGTGTTGTATACCTATTTTGGGGGTGTTACAGTTGGTATCAGAGCTTATGGATATGATCTCTGGCGGAGATTGGGGAATAGAACTAGGAGGGGAGAGACGAGTAAATCCTTCACTAGTGTGTCCTACCTAAGCTTATTTGTTGGTCGATCATAATATAGGAGTATTATGTGATATGTTAATTTGTTAAATTAACCCTTGTTTTATGGCAGTATTTGAGAATGTCGACTGAGAATGTTAACAGTGGAGTAAATGAGACCGTGGAGACACTGTGCTCACTGAACGAGGAGAAGCGTCAACAATTGTGGCAATGTTCCTCCCATGAACAACACCACCGAAAGCGATGATGAATGAGGGATGTTTAGAAGCTTTTTGTAGTTCATACAAAATCGAAGCGAGGGAGTCTCGTGTTCAAAATACAGGAGGAAATGATAGCAATTCACGGTTTGTCACAGCCAAGCAATTCAAAGAGTTGGGACCACCAGAATTTATTGGGAAGCTGGATCCGATCAAGGCAGAGACGTGGGTTAAACAAATTACCAAGATATTCGATGTCTTGAGATGCAAGGAGGAACAAAAGGTTCCATTCGCCACCTTTATGTTCCATGGCGAGGCAGATTACTGGTGGGAGTCAGTGAAGCGTACCCATCCAGCCGCACTCAGCATGTCTTAAGAGACATTTCAGAAACTGTTCAATGACAAGTACTTTCCTGAAAGTATTCGTCATATAAAGGAGGTAGAGTTTATTAGACTAGAGCAGAATAACATGACGGTGTCACAAAGATGAGGCGAAGTTTGCGAGTTATCGAGTTTTGCACCTCATTTGGTGGAGAATGAGGAACGATGACGCGGATGTTTACGAGAGGTTTGAAACCCCGGCGTACGTCAATATCTCATTTCTCATAAATTTTTCTCAATTCGGATGTTGTCAATGTGGCTCAATTATTAGAGCGAGATAACGAGTACTACGGTCAACCGAGGACCACAACCAAGATCATCTGGGTGGATGGCGGCCATCATAACAACGATAACCAAATGGAGAAAAAATACGGACAAGAGCGGCAACCACTCTGGTGGTAATCGTGGCCATGAAAATATAAGAAGCGAGTCGGGGGGAGATTTTAAAAAGAGGAGATTCAACAATGACAATGTGAAGACGTCAGCACCAGCAACAACTAGTTCCAAAGGAGGAGAACAACCACCGGTTATATGCTATAAGTGCGGAAAAGAAGGACATATCAGCCCAAACTGCCCACAACAGTTTAAGGTATCTTATAACTGTGGAAAGGAAGGGCACATCGCTCGAGATTGCACTGTAGCAAAACCAAGTCCAGCGGGGATGGTGACTCAAAAGGCTATCCCAGAAAAGTCAAAGTCAACGGTTCCTGGAAGAGTGTTTGTCGTGATCGGTCAGAATGCGAGAAACTTGAACGAAGTTAGCACGGGTTAGTTAATTATAAAATCTTGCGAAGTTTATACCTTATTAGATACCAGTTCTACCCATTCATTTATCTCTCCTGTTTATACTCAACGTTTAAACTTGACTTCAGAGAAAATTAGACTTTGATTTATCTGTTGAAACTCCGTTAGGAGAAACTTTCGTTACATCCACTGTTTATAAATCTTGTTTGATCCAAGTTGGCACCATAACATTACCTGTTGACCTTATCTCTTTAAAGATACTTGTTTTTGATCTGATCTTAGGGATTAATTGGTTAACTACTCATCATGCCAAATTGATTGCTTTTGTAAGGTTGTTAGTTTTCATATTCCTAAGCAACCTGTTATTCGAATTTAAGCAACCAAACCATTGAAGTTAAACTCTTTCATTTCAAGCCGTAAAGTCATTCGTTTATTGAAAAATGGATGTCAAGCTTTCTTAGCCATGTTATGGATTTGAATAAAAATACGTCAGATTTGAATGATATTTCTGTTGTTAGTAAATTTCCTGACGTATTTCCTGAAAAATTTCCTGGCTTACTCCCAGAGCGTGATATTGAATTTTGTATCGACTTTGAACCCGGTACAAAATTCATTTCTAAAATCTCATATCGAATAGCTTCTATTGAACTTCAGGAGTTAAAAACCCAACTATAGAAGTTGATAACCGAGCCTCTATCTGGTGACTTCTTTTGAGAAATGCGAGAAGAATTTCCAAGATCTCAAGAGGAGACTCATTTTGGCACCTGTTTTGACAATACCATCTGGTTCGGATGGATTTGTTATCTACAGCGATGCTTCAGGCAAAGGGTTAGGATGTGTTCTCATGCAACGTGGGAAAGTCATAACCTATGCCTCACGACAACTTAAAGAATATGAGAGAAATTATCCTACTCATTATCTAGAGTTGGCAGCAGTCGTTTTCGCGCTAAAGATTTGGAGGCACTATCTATATGGGGAGAAAGTGGATATATATTCAGACCATAAAAGCGTCAAATATTTCTTCACTCAAAAAGAACTCAATATGCGGCAACGACGTTGGCTCGAGCTGTTGAAAGATTACGACCACACTATTCAATACCATCTTGGAAAAGCGAACGTGGTAGCTGACGCATTGAGTAGATGATCATATGCAGGAATGAGTGCGATGATGTCAAGTATATGCATAGAACCAACTTTAATCGATAAAGTTAAAGTTGCTCAAGCCACAGACCTGGAGCTGATGCGTATGAAGAAGAAAGCACAAGAAGGTATTATTCCTGAGGCAAGAATCGATGAAGAAGGAATACTTCGAGTCCACTCCAGACTTTGTGTTCCTAACGATTCTGATTTGAAGTACAAGATCATGATGGAGGCACACAATACACCATTTGCAATCCATCTTGGAAGTACCAAAATGTATCGTGATCTTCGACATACATTTTGGTGGAATAATATGAAGAGAGAGATTGCAAAGTTTATCTCGATGTGTTTAACTTGTCAACGTGTAAAGGCGGAGCATCAAGTGCCTAAGGGTCCATTTAACCACTTGAGATTCCGAAATGGAAGTGGGAACATATTACCATGGATTTCATTACGGGTCTTCCCACGGTTTCTTAAGGAATAAATGCTATTTGGGTTATTGTTGATAGATTAACCAAGTCTGCTCATTTCTTGCCGATACGGGAGACTTATTCCCTTGAACGTCTTGCTCGAATGTATGTAAATGAGATTGTGAGATTTCATGGAATGCCAGTATCCATAGTTTCGGATCGTGACCCAAGATTCACTTCAAGATTTTGGGTTAGCTTACAAAAAGCTATGGGCACGGATTTACGGTTCAGTTCGGCATACCATCCTCAAACGGACGGGAAATCAGAGAGGACTATTCAAACTCTTGAAGATCTATTAAGACTTTGTGTCCTTGATTTCAAAGTAGGGCTGTTCATTTCATTTGGTTTTTCTGGTTTTTCGATTTTCTGAACCGGACCGAACCGGTCGGTTTGGTATAAATAGAACCGTTGCAGTTCGGTTCTAAGAAAAACCCAGATATATCTTGGTTTTTAAATCTGGGTTCCAGGTTACCTATTTTAGAATTAGATATATCGAACCAAATCTGGTTGTCTTAGGATTCAATTCATTTTTTTTTAAAAATATTTTACTTATCTTTGTAAAATTGGATTAGAGTCTCCTCTAATTACAAAATTGCAAAATAGAACTATAGAAGACTTGAATAAAATTTGAATTGGTGGTCTCCCCTATTTATAGAATAGAAGTAAGACATGAGAACACAAATTAGACAATGTGGGATATTGGTAAGACAAGAGAATAACATATAGCCAAGTCCCACATTGGTATAACTTGTAAAAGTCTAAGGAAGCTTTCCTTATAAAAAGACTTCAAAGTGAAACCTTGATAGTCAAGTCCCACATTGGTTCACTTTTAAAAGTCTAAGAAAGTTTTCTTTATAAAAAAACCTTAATAGCCAAGTTCCACTTTTGTTATAAAATGAAAACTTAGTAGTTAGTGGTAAGTAATTGAATCCTTAATAGCCAAGTCCCACATTGGAAAGTCTAAGGAAGTTTGGCTTTATAAAAAGACTATCAACTATTAATAGTTGGTGGTTTACAAGTTTAAATTGGTAAAAGTAAAAGAAATTAGATAAACTTAAATATATTAATAGTTGGAGGTTTAGAAGTTCTATATTGATTAAATTAGTAAAAGTAAAAGAAATTAGATAAACTAAATTATTTATCAATAAGTTGGGAAAGATTTGCTCTTAAGTTAGAATAAAAGTCTTAATTAATTGGATAGAATATGGTTGTTTGCAAGTCCCACATTGATGGGTTAATTTATAAAAAGTCTAAGGAAATTTTCCTCTAAAAAAATATAGTTAAGTCCCACATTGGTTATTTTATAAAAGTCTAAGGAAGTTTTCCTATAAAAAAACTAAAAGTGAAACCTTAATAGTAAGTCCCACATTGGTTATTTTATAAAAGTCTAAGGAAGTTTTCCTTATAAAAATACAACCAAATGATTTCTTAATAGTTAAGTCCCACATTGGTTCTTAATAACTAAGTCCCACATTGGTTTCTTTATCAAATAGTAAGAAAATTTTCCTTTTAAAAAGACATTTAAGTCTTTTATCTTTATTGGGCTGAATTTTGGCTCAAAGAAGGCTGGGCCTTGTGCAAGTTGCTTTACCTTGGGCTGAATTTTAGCTTAAAAGCAAGTCTTGGGCCGGTTTTGAATTAAATTTGGGCGGAGTTTTGGGTTAAAAGTTGGGCCGGTTTTAACAGGGTAAAAATCGTTACCGAACCGGAATCGAACCGGCTAATCGATTCGGTATACCGGTTCAACCGGTTTCGGTTTCGGTACCCTATTTTGGGTACTACTGGTATTTGGTCCGGTTCGGTTCGGACCGGTTCGGTCCGATTATTTACCGATGAACATCCCTATTTCAAAGGGAGTTGAGATAAGTACCTACCATTGGTGAAATTCTCCTACAACAACAGTTATCAGGCAAGTATAGGTGTGGCTCCATTTAAAGCATTGTATGGACGAAAGTGTCGCTCTCTAGTATGTTGGGATGAGGTGGGAGAAGCAACGTTGTTGGGACCAGAGTTGGTAATAATGACTACAGAGAAGATCCAAATGATTCGATAACGAATACAAACGGCACATGATCGACAAAAGAGTTATGCGGATCTTCATCGAAAGGACGTGGAATTTGACATTGGGGATCATGTATTGTTGCGTGTGGCTCCATGGAAAGGAGTTACAAGATTTGGGAAGAGAAGAAAGCTCAATCCACGATTTATTGGTCCATTTCAGATTCTTGACCAGAGTAGGAAATGTGGCTATGAACCGCGTTACCTCCAAGTATGTCTCGTATTTCATAATGTTTTTCATATATCTGTGCTACGTAAATATGTGAAAGACCCAAACCACGTTATTGAGTTAGAACCGGATGAGATAGCCGAAGACTTAACGTACGAAGAGGTACCTGTCAAGATCTTGGATAGGAAGGAGTATGTCTTACGCATGAAGGTCATACCACAAGTTAAAGTTTTGTGGAGAAACCATGCTATTGAGGAAATGACCTGGGAGTTGGAAACGGAAATGAAAGTGAGGTATCCTCATCTTTTTGAAACACCGGGTATGTACGTAAATTTCGAGGACAAAATTTCATAAGGAGGGGAGGTTGTAAGACCCCAAATTATTAATAAATGAAATTTAATTCCTCTATTTATGATTTTGAAATAGTAAGGGTTGATTTGATTAATGTGGTTAGTTATGGGTAAAATGCGTAAATATTTCAAATAAGAAAGGGGTTATAAAATACTCATTGTTGTCAGAGAATATTCGTTTGGTCGTGGAATATTCTTGCTGTCGGAGAATATTCATACGACGGTGCAGCCTTGTGTGGGCCCCATAACGAAAAGTGATTGGATGAAGAAAACGACAAGTATAAGTTTTTATAAATAACGACGTAGTTATTACTGAATAACACCGCTTTGGAATACCGGTGGTTAAAATATAGTAATACTGGCGTTGTTGCACAAGAGTACACACGGATTGCACCAATTATTGATTCTTACGTGAAGGCACTACTCAATAATTGTTACAGATGAGTTCTTGCTCAATTATTTTATTTTATTGATTCAATAATTCTTTGCGTTGATATTACCGTTGTTTCAATAATTGTCACTACACAGTATTTTCCATTATCGAAGCAATAATTCATATTATCTGAATAATATTATTAGAAAACATTGTTGGCAATGTCTAGAAAGTTTTGTCTAAGGAGAGGTTTGGTCACCCAATTCTTGGCCAAGAAGAAGAAATTCTTATTGAAAGCCCCTCTCTTTCTGGAAACTACCGTTGGCGACATTGTGATTCATAATATTATTTGTGAATAATTAATTATTGATTTATATGATTAGGAAAATATTGATTTTATGTGGATATAGATGGAGAAAATTTTTAAAGTGACAATTGTTAAAAATTGATATTTTATCTTTTCTGATAAAATAATATTTTATTATATTATTATAATATAATAAGATGATATTTTTACAATGAATGTGGGATATATGAGTATATGAGGAGAAAGAGTATTTTTTATTGCAAAGTTGTTTAAAACATGTTAAACATGTCTCAGGGGCCCATTTCTTGACTGAAATTTGATTATAGCTTGTAAAATCGCCCGTTTGTGGATTTCGGTCAATTTCTGTTTGGAATTTTGAAAAACTTTCTTCTACAAAGTTGTAGATAATGGAATTTCCAATGGAAAGGACATGAGTTTTGAATTTTTCTGATAAAAGGGCTATTTATTATGAATTATTGAAGTTCCGAAGTTCCAGAATAATTGATTTTTAGAAGTTTTATTTATGTTTTAAAAGAAAAACGTTTTTGAAATGTTTGTGGGCATCTTTAACATGTGCTAGGTGGCTGAAATCAGATTTCAAAGTGGGCGTAGGAATTTGTTTTATATATAATATTATTATATTCAATTTTCTGCTTTGGTGTTCTAAGTAATTTCCTATAAATAGGGTGCTTAGGTTAGAATTGAAAATCACACCAGAAACTGAAGTTTTCTCTCTCTTTCTCTCTCGATATACTGAGTGTATTTTTGTGAGTATTTTAGTACTTTGAGTATTGCTATACGGTGCAAGTTCTTTCAAAGACTATATCCAAATTCCAGGTCGTAAGTACTATCCTTTTGAGGTAAGTGATGTTATTTTCTTCGTAAGTGATATTATTTCTTCAATATCATTATGCCGAAATATTGGTTGGAACTTTTTATCAAATTTGGAACTTTTTCATGTTGGGGTTACTATTTATGAGTTATTATTCACGAGTTACTATTCACGAGTTACTATTCATGAATACTATTCACGAAGCATGATGATTTTCTTGTGAAATTTCTATCTTTTGATGTCGGAGTTACTATTCACGTATACGACACTATTCACGTATACGGCACTATTCACGAATATGACACTATTCACAGAAAAATTAAATTTTTATTTTTCGTCCAAAATATCTATTATGGATACTAGCTTTGATTGTATCCATGTTTTGATCATTCTTGAATATTACTCCACTATGATTATTTATGAGGTATTTTGGATGGGAATAGGTGAAATACGAATCCTTAATATTTATTCTTTTGTTTCACCGGATTCGCTTTTCTTTAAAATATTTTCATCATCCTCCTCATCCTAAATAATGATATAATTGAATATATTTGGCTGCAAAGATGCAGATTAATGATTTCTGATGAATATCTTTGGCCCGTAGTGCAAAGATGAACAAATGTTTAAATGAACATGACCAATTGGTGAATATCTTTGGCCTGTAGTGCAAAGATGAATATTTGATTCCAGATATATATTGATTTATGTTATAGGGATAAAATATTGATGATGGACTTTTAAATTCATAGATAATAGTAGATTTCATTCTCTACGTAACTCTTCTATGAATTATTGTTTCCGCTGCGAATATTGATTTTAAACTTGTTGTCTATTGTATTCTATTAAATTTTTCCCTGTTGAAGGCTAACGATAATTTGTTCTATATTATCTCGGTCATAATGTTCTTTATTGGGCTAGTTGAGCTCACCCTTTTCCTTGTTGTTCCATTTTTCTTCTCAGGAGGCGAGAATGTAGCGAGTACTAGTCGGGGTGTGGAATGATGGTTCTAGAAGTGGTTCTAGTGGTCCTCACTATTCTGTAAAAATAGTGTATTAATAATTGTAATGAGAACTTATTTGAGTGTGGATATTATCTAGATGACAATATTTGTATTTAAACTCACAGTTTTTATGTTGTATTAATAAAGTTGTAGTTGTTTCTGTACCATATATTTTGACGACTCAGAATGGGTGTTGTATACCTATTTTGGGGGCTCCACATCTGGAGGTAGACCCACGCAAGGCAAAAGATATTACAGAGATGCCCCAACCAAAAATGCAGAAACAATTGAAAAGCTTTCCAGGGAAGGTTTCCTACCTGAGGAGATTTATGCCAGCATTGGCAAAAGTACGGAACCTTTTGGGAAATTACTAAAAGGAAAGGCAGAATGGGACTGGGGGCAAGACCAACAATAGGCTTTTGAGAAGGTAAAAGGAATTTTGGCTTCAGCACAAACGATGGTAGTGCCATAGAGAGGAATACCGTTGCAGTTGTACATCACATCTACCAAGAAGTTAATAGGTGGATTGATCATGCATGAGGTAGATGGAGAAGAAAAACATGTGTATTACATTAGCCGAATAGTCAGAGGACCAAAAACCCGATATTCAAAGGTGGAGAGGCATTGCTTAGCATTGGTGTTTATTGCGTAGAAAATGCGATATTATTTTTTGGCGCATGAAGTGAAGCTCACAACAAGAACTGACCTAATCAGATATTTGTTGACTAGGCCAGCATTGGTAGGAAGACTTGGAAGACGGATGATGATTCTTTCAGAGTATGACATCAAGTGTGTGACACCGAAGGCGATTAGATGTCAATCCTTGGCATACCTGCTAGCTCAATTTTCAAATGGAGAGTATGAACCTCCCTCCGAGGATCTTTTAGAAGGAGAAGTGGAAGAAATTGATTTAATGGATGAAGATCCAGAATGGTGGAGTTTGGCCTTCGACAGGTCGTCTAAAGAAGGAAAAGGAGGAGCAGCAGTGGTATTGACCACCAAAGAAGGGAAGGAAGTGGCCTTGTCATACAAATTAGACTTCCCTTGCACGAAGAATGAATCAGAATAAGAAGCATTTATTTACGATTGTTGGTGGCTCAAGAGTTGGGAACAAAACATCTTAAATTAAAGGGAGATTCAAATCTTATAGTGCAACAAATACGAGGAAAATTCACAGTGGAAGAACCTATCTTGGCGCCATATCGAACTGTAGCACAAAAAGTTATGGAGGCTTTCAAGAAGGTGGTGATTGAATATGGGCCAAGAGGACAAAATAAACAACCTGATGCATAGGCAACAGTAACATCTCGAGTGTATGTCCAAGGAGAGGAATTGGATGTGAAGGTAATAAAGAGAACCCTCCCAACCACAGTACCAAAATTGTTCCCCAAAGACATGACTGATGATTGGAGACATGACATCTCCTATCAATTGCAAACAAAAGAGTGAACAATATCACTAGTGGAGCTTCAAAAGTATAACATTATCAAGGGAGTCTTGTATCACAAAAAAGCAGATGGTGTATTGACACGGTGCTGGAGGAGGCAAGAAGTGAATAAAGTATTATATCAGGTGTATGAAGAGAACTGCCGAATGGCAAATATTGAGTTGTATCGCAGATTGCAGTGCCAATGGTATTATTGGCCCAAAATGAAGAAGAAAGCATATACACTTCAGCAATAATGTGTTTCATGCCAAGAATACCCTGGGGAGGAGGAATGCGCCTTCATTGATGACATAACGGATTGGTGAATCCCTTATGTGGAGTTTTTACAAATTCAAAGTCTTCCTGCCGAAAAGAAGGATATAGTCATAATAAAAAGGAAATCACAACGATTTTTCTTATAAAACGGAGAATTGTTTAGAAGAGGGTTCAATGGCAAGCCCTTACGATGTTTAGAGTTAGGAGAGACTAAAGATTTTGTCTATCAAATGCACAAAGATGACCACCAAGGAGGAGCCAAGTTGTACAAACAACTTATTGATCATGGTTATTATTGGCCAAAAATGGAAGGAAATTGCTTAGATTTTGTCAAGACTTGCCACATTTGCTAAATCCACGGGAACTTAATTCAAGCTTCTGATGTGGACTTGTAAACCATAGCAACACCATGACCTTTCCATACATGGGGAATGGATCTTATAGGTCCCATTCATCCAAATTCCAAGGGTAATATCTGGATCTTAATCGCCATCGAGATGTACACAAAATGGGTGGAAGCAATACCCTTAAAGAAGGCTACGGGGCTGGCAGTGACAAATTTTATCAAGGAGCACATCATTTGTCATTCCGGGATCCCGAAGATCATTTTATCAGATAATGAAACTCCCTTCATCAATAGGGATATCAAAAATCTGATGGAAAAATACAAGGGGAAACACTACAAATCATCACCCTGCTACTCGAAAGGCAATGGACAAGCAAAGGCTACAAACAAAACCTTGATCAAAATCTTATCAAAAACCCTATAAGATCATCCGAAGACATGGGGAGAACAATTACCAATAGCATTATGGGCATATCAAATTTCAAAAAGAAAGCCTACGGGTGAAACCCTTTACGCGTAGCTCTATGGTGAAGAAACTATCTTGCCCGCCGAAATATAAATCTCTTCGGCTAGGATGAGACTTAGAATCTTAGTCGAGGAAGAGAATCGACTAGCTACTTTTGAGGCCTTAGCTAACTTCCAAGACAAAGCTAGAGAAAAACTAGAACGATATCATGAAAGACTGCGATGACAATACAATACCGCAGTGGTACCACGCCAAATTCCGGTGGGGGACTTGGTGCTCAAGATAGCGAATCAAGCCATGAGGGGAACACCAACCACCAAATTTTACCTTAAATGGGAAGGCCCGTATAGGGTACTAGAGATCTCCGAAAGAGGGTATTGTAAGATATCTGGTGTAGGATCAGATGCTATCTCAGGCCCATTAAACTTGAAATGGGTAAAGAAATATTACATATGAGATGGTCATCACAAAAAAAAGTTATACTTTCAACTTCAAAAGTAATCGAGGCACCTAACAATAAGTCATCAGACCAGAAAAATTATACTTTCAACTTCAAAAGTAATCGAGACACCTGGCTATAAGTCCTCAGACTAGAAAAGTTATACTTTCAACTTCAAAACTAATCAAGGCACCTAACTATAAGTCCTTAGACATGACAAGTTACACTTTCAACTTTAAAAGTGATTGAGGCACCTGAGCATAAGCCCTCAACCCCGAAAATGTTATACTTTATCTCTAAAAGTGGCGAACGTTATGCTTTCTCTGACAAAAGCAAGATTCATTATTTGAAACATTATGCTTTTCATTAAAAGCAATTTGATTATTAATAAATTGTCAAACTTTCACTTATACTTGGATAATTTTTCTGATTTCTTAAAAAAAATATAGATTCAAGTGTTGGTTTGCATGAAATAATAAAAAAATACATTTTTCTTCTTTAATAAAATTCATGTTCGCTCTTTTATAATGCCTATGGTTTGTCTTGGAGTATTAATTTGAACAACTTGAGATTCAATGTTAAATATTGAGTTTTAAGGAAGCATTCAAATTAAAGACAATTAATAAGAATAAAGAAACTCTATTTTGATAAATGAAATATATGTAAATAAGTTTTCTGAAACAAGAAATCGAAAAGACTACAAAAAATTATGATTTAAAGGTCATGACATATCAAACTGAAGAGGGGACATATATAAAGCCTTCAACTCAACAATGACTGTATCACGAATCTTAAGATTTTCATCTTTCAGTTTCTTAACATCTTGGGCAGTTGACTCTAAGTCCCGACACTTCCATTCTACATCCCGAAGCTTGGAATCTAGATTCCGAGACTGGGCCTCCAGTTTTCTTGCGGCGGCTGCCTTAAAAATTAGTCGGTGAAGTATCTGCGAGAATCGAGCTAGGAGACGCTCAAGACTTTCCTGATTAGAAGAGGATATCTGAAAGCCCCTCCAAGAAACAAGATCTCTACTTGGATTGAAGAAAGCTTTAGCGTGAGCTACTTTAGAAGCCACCATAGAATTCATTGAGACAAATGATGAAGAAGTAGGTGGCTTCTATACTGCTTATGACTCCTCAAAGCCTTGACCATTCGGAGGATAACCAAGGTCACTATAGATGAGGTGGCAACATCTAGATGGAGAGCATCAAATAAAGCAAGTGCCTCAATAGGCAAAGGCAAATCTTTTATCTTTTCGCTCTTTAAAACAAAATGACAAAGCATAATATATTATGGAGAAAGAAAGAAAATTCAAGAAGAAAATTATATGTTAACTAAAAAAAGATACTCACAATATATCAAATGGAAAAAGAGTTAGGAGATGCCACAAAAAGCGAAATGTCATTCAACCCACCCAAAGTGCTATTAACAATACCCTCCCGAGTAACCACAAACTCGGCAGAATCCTTCTAGGGAGGATGATCAAAATCACCAATAGTCTCAGAAGAATTTCTTCTCGAGGAAGTAGGAGGATTATCAGTACCCTTAAGCCTATCACGAGGAAACGTTATAAGAAGGTGGGAGGAAACTGCTATATCACCTACAGCAGGAACAATGATCACATTAGATAAAGAATCCTTAGCATCAAGAATGACATGATCATTCTGTGGAGAAGACGATTCGACATCGACAATGATAGGTTGGGGAGGCTCACAACTAGATGAAGCAACCACGGCCGCCTCATTTACAGTACCAAAAATATTCCCAATGGGAACATTATCATCCTCTTTATCAACGTAAACAATCTGAAAAGAAAGGAAATAATGACATAGGGTAACAAAGAAAACAGCTATACGAACTTTGAAAGATAAAAATGAAAATTTCATAAAGTTTACCAAATGTCTTTGGCGCTTTTTGAGTGGATCCTCGGCTGTCGCCATACTAGAACCAACATCATAAAAAGGGCGTTTTGCCAATGGCTTTAAGATAAGTGTCAGCCCATTCGGCATTCGCCTAATGACAAAATGACCAATCCGGGGTACGGTAGAATCAGTAGGGGGAATCACCTCAGAACCAGTAGTAGTAGATGTTCTCGTTTTAGAACGAGTAACCCTCATTTCCTCGGCAGTAGAGGATCCCTGGGGAGGAGCTGGAAAAGGTATCCGAGATAAAGTTCGTGGTGAAAGACTCCTACAAGTAGTAGGGGCCTATGCGGGAAGAATATCCAAGTCACTTCGAGGATGCATGTCTGCTGATTGAGGAGGAGAACACTTAGGCATTAAAGCCTCACGGTCAATAAGCAAACTACTGGTTGTCCAACGTTCTGAATGGACATTGGTCTTAGGAGAACATATCATCCAGGCCCATTGGACACGTTCGGGAGTAGAAGCTGGTATCAAACAAATCAAGGTATCCTCTTCCCACTTTTTAAGATTGATGAGCCAATAGTTACGCTCACCAGTAATATATCGACCACTCCGAGAATCATCTGGTATGACAACTGGAAGGGGTCCACGAGGAGCATTTGGAGGTCTCGAAAATGCCCATGCAAAAAAAGGGGAGGTAGAGACGAAATTGAGAAGAGCACTCTCATAATTTTCCCGGCAAGTGTGGCCGAAAGGACGTTCCTAGTAAAATCCAAACTGCCTCATATATGAACCTATGAGGAGAATAAAGTAAAATGCCAAAATTTTTATCCTCAATGAAATAGGGATGCTCCGTAGCTCGAAGGAAGACGAACCAGGAAAGTGAAGAAACACTCAATTCGTTGACACTTGAGTAGGAGCGGAATTTATGCCTATAGAAATGAGGCAGACGCCCACCACCTTCTGGAGCAATAGTATAGGGACGAGTGGTGAAACATGAAAAATCATCAATAAAAAGCCAAAAATCTGAACTAGACCCGTGATCAATCCAGCGAGATGTGCGGGGGACGATTTTGGGCGATGAAATAGGGTCTGAAGACTTCTTTTTCTTCTTAGAAAGATGTACATGAGTAGAATAGGCTAAAAAGCGCTCGAAGAGAAAGATCTGAAGAAAGGAGCAGGGAACAAAGATATTTAGGTCATACCCGAATAAAAAAAAGGGTTGATAAGAAAAAAAAATAGAAAAAGTGCAGTATGAAAGACAACTAATAAAAATACGAAAATGAGTACCTCCAACAGATTCCCTAATGGCGAGGACGATTTCATCTAAACGACGATACAAGGTTCCTAAGAAGAGAGGAGCAAGAGGAACATCCAGAACTCGAGATAGAAAAGCTGCCAAACCAAATATACGGGTCGAAGGACAATCTATAGGAGACCCGGGAAAGTTAAAGAGGGACAACCACATAGCCAAGTAAGCAGCCAAGGGAAAACTGCAAGACTCCTCATGGAGAGCGAGGACAGACTTGTCATAGACAAAATTATTCTTGTGGCTGGGCTTGTAATCCCTGAAAAAGTAGCGTACCCAAGATAACCAGGAATTCTTTTATCGATTAGAAGTCTCGAACTTTGGAAGGAGCGTGTCACCTTGATATCGCGAGGTGTAATTGGGAGCCTGTCTGAAAGCTTCTGTCAATTAAGAAATGCACTCGGCATCTATAGGAGACAAGCTAGATGGGCTACAAGAAGCCGAGGCAACAACAGGAAGGCTACAAGTTATAGGTCAGAATGAGTTCATAATCCAAGGAAAATGAGAAAAAATGAACGAAATAGAAAAGAGGCTTACTGGTAAATGGCATAAACGTCCTCTAAAGTTGGGGTGAATCCCCCAGTAGTGATAAATATACATGTGGAGGAGCACCAGTGGGAAATCAAAACGGTAAAATCATTATGGTCCTGTTGTATGCGAAGATCTCTGCATAGCTGAATGCAACGCAGAATTCCAACCCTCTCCATTATATCCATATAATCAGAATTTGCAAGGACCTCGTCGGTCCAATGTTGAAACCCCTGAAGACGATTAGATGAGTTAGATAGGAAATGAATGGGACTGTAGGGGTACTCCTATTTTTCTATACATATGCGGGGAATGCGAGAAGAACATGGGAAACTGTCTAGGCTTGCGCAACCTGCAACATATAGAAACAAACCTTCTTTCTCAGGAAGAGGAAATGATGCACGATCATAATTCTTCACTTTCTCCCAAAAAATGTCAAAAGACCTATAAAAGGGAGTTATTCCCCATTCACTGATGACGGTGACTTCCTTAGTAGTTTTCGGGTCTATGGAACATTCGCTGGAATTGGCCTACAAAAAAAACTTACGATAAGAATTTTGGGAAACAAGAAAAGGAAGTGAATGGGCATTTGAATTTAAGTGCTTACGATATCAAGAAAGAAGGTCTGAAACTCAAATAAGAAGACTTGACTCGAAAAAGAAAGATTACTAGTACATATGCTTCCTTGTTGCGGTGGAAAAAAGTGTAGCCTTTTCTATATCCGGACTAAAATCCCGTTAAAGTGAGATGACCCGAAAAAGAAAGATTACTGGTACAGATGATTCTTTGTTGCGGTGTTGACTTTTCTTTGAGAATATTCGAGTCAAGATCCTGTTAAGGTGAAATGGCTCAGAAAGGAAAAACTACAATTGCCCGGAATAAATGCTCCCTTATTGCGGTGTTGCTTTATCTTTTAGAATATCCGAGCTAAGATCCTGTTAAGGTGAAATGGCCCGGAATAGATGCTTCCTTGTTGCAAAAAAAGCGTGGCTTTTTCTTTGAGAATATCCAAGCCAAGATCCTGTTAAGGTGAAATGGCCCGGAATATATGCTTTTTTGTTGCAGAAAAAGTGTGGCCTTTTCTTTGAGAATATCCGAACCAAGATCCTGTTAAGGTGAAATGGCCCGAAATAGAAGCTTCCTTGTTGCGGTGTGGCTTTTTCTTTGAGAATATCCGAACCAAAATCCTATTAAAATGAGATGGCCCAAAAAAAAGATTACAATCACCTGAAGATGAAACAATTACAAAGAATTAACCAAATGGAAAAATAAACACAAAATATATATATATATATATATATATATATATATATATATATATATATATATATATATATAGTCTTCTTCCTGTTCGCTTTGACTACCGAAGCATATATGTATAGCTGCTTCGTTCCGTGAAGTGTGTTATCTCTTGAAGGGATGCTAGTGCCACCTCTGATTCTCTTCCTCCCTCTTTGCGTTTGGTCCGTTAATTGGTTAAGAGGCCAAACAAACTATATATGATCCTTTCCTTGAATTTAATTAACCTTTTTAATCGGTCCATGCATTATATATGAAGAAGATCATGAAGAGTAAATTATACTAGGCTTGCTAACCCTAAGCCTAAGCCTAAACCTAAGTTATTCTTTATTATCCTTTCAAATAAAAGCATGTCGACTGACCTCATACGCTGTACGCCTCCTTCGATGTTGTCTTCTTAAATAATGTAATTGGTTTCTTTCCTTTTCCCAATCTACCGATGTCGCCGGACCACGCCTACAACTATTGTTACTGCTACACTCAAATCCCAATCAAGATTCAAAACTCTTGAAAACAAAAGGCTAAAAACTTTGGCGTACGTAATTATGTGGGTCTCTTCTCTGAATAGGAGAGGGTAATATGGTAAATAGAATGCGATGATGATGGTCAAATATATAGTACTTATCCAAATTCCGATTATCATTGGAATTTATGGTTTAGTTGAGTATATAAGGAGAATGATTATTAGAGAATATAACTACAATCAATTAATTCTAGATAATTGTAATTTTATCTTATTGTTACATTAGGTTTAAGATAGAGTAGATTTTGAATTATGAGATAATTATTCAAGTATTTCTATTATTTGAGAACTCTCCAAACTCATGTATATATATTAGGATGATGTACTCTTATTTAAAATATAATAAAATACCAACGTTTATCAGCCTTGTTATGGTATCAAAGCTACTATGCCTAACGGTTTATGATTCATTTTTTTATCTTCTGCTGCACATCTTCTGCCTACCAATCTAGACATTTTTTCTCCCTATCCAGACAGTCTGCACCACAATCCAGACACCCTGATAAACTGTCTGCATTCCAAGAACTTTCTTTAAAAATCATCCTAGCGCAAGTCTGATCGAGTCAGTCTATTTTCTTCTAATTCTCAAGTTATTCTTCTTCTATCAATGGCTTCATTGGCTTCTATTTTTCATTCTTCTTCCTATGATTTGGAAAGGTGGCTTAACCCAAAATCATTTCAGGAATCCTATCTCTGATCATATACTGTCAATCCCAACATTGGCCCTGCCCCCATGGCCGATCAAATATACGGTCAATTTCAAAATTTTGACAACTCTTTGGTCCATGAAAATGATGATTGTGAATTCCTAGATGACTGCAAATTCCTAGATGATGAAACATCATGGTATATGAATGATCTCCTCGATCAAATATTTTGTTTACAAAAGTTACCTACTCAGTCTATCAAAAGTTATCTTGCCAAAGCGACATCGCTTCTTTATGCATTTGAAAGTGCGGGCGGTTCTCTTAGTGAGTCAGAGTTTACCGATTTTTTAGTTGAAGGCCTTGATGATACTCTTTTCAAAAGAGTTCATGTTTATTATTATTTGATGAATCCTTCCTTTAATGATTTGTCCACTCTTCTATTTGGACATAAAAAACTGTTACAACAATTCACTTCTATTGATACTTCAAAAATTGAGCCTATTATTGTTGAGCCTAATGATATTCATTTTTCCGTGGTTGCACATCCTGAGGATACGATAAGTTCGATTGGTTCTTCTTCATTGTTGATTGATAATCTTATATTAGCGCCTCATAAATTGTACTAGTCCCAAGTCTGAGTTATTATCCTCATTTTTCTCTGCAACTAATGGCTATTCTCATTCTCACTCAAATATCTTCAAGGATTCATTTTTAGTTTGTTCATCATCTTCACCTCATTTAACAAATGAGCGAATGTTTTCTCTTGATACATCCCACATTTCATATCTTGGTGGATTAATGGAATTTTCTAAGTGTGTTCCTAGAAGTCTAATACAAGAAGTACAAGAAAATCCATATTTGTTGCAAGTGTGCAAACAACCAAGCACGTTCCAGTCTTATTGGTTATATGCAGTACTTATCATGCATCTTATGTTTTTATTTAATCTCTCATGGAAATTGTTTGTGTTCTCTCTGCTACGAGGCGTTATTATTTCACTAGTATTACCGTCGTATGGCTATTTTCCCAAGTTCAAGTTCAAGCTCAAGCTTCGTTTACCTCCGTTTCGCTTGAGGGGGCGTATTAGAGAATATAACTGCAATCCGTTAATTTTAGATAATTGTAATTTTATCTTATTGTTACATTAGGATTAGGATAGAGTTTGAATTATGAGATAATTATTCAAGTATTTGTATTATTTGAGAACTCTCCAAACTCATGTATATATATATTAGGATGATGTACTCTTATTTAAAATATAATAAAATACCAACGTTTATCAGTCTTGTTAATGATAAGGTAACTATGAGTAACATTAAGCCTCCTCATATATATATATAAAATCTTTGGGGTTCCTTCTGTTATAATTCTATGCCAAGTTGGACTCTCAATCTGTTACCCAATTTGTACTTTGAAAACAGGAAAGCAATAACTTAATCAATGCCCGAGATTGGGAACATCCCAATTTATATATGAAACCTGCTGTATATATCATACCAAGATTGAGGTCCTTACTTTGAATGCATGCATACAGGCACCTAGCCTAATCATATATATATATATATATATATAACGAATTAAACTTGGCTGGCACATTTGATTACTTTATTATGGGACATAGATACATATGCTCTCCCCCTCGGCGGATATATCAAATCAGGGGTAGAATGATATATATATATATATATATATATATATATATATATATATATATAAAAATATTTGATCCTTGTTCCCAAAATAAAAAATAATTTGATCTTGTGTTTTTAAAATAAAATAAGATTTTATTTTATTTAGTAATATATTGCTATATCCACGAGGGGAGAGCATATGTATCTATGTCCCATAATAAAGTAATCAAATGTGCCACCAAATTTAATTGCTTATATATATATATATATATATATATATATATATATATATATATATATATATATAAAAAATATTTGATCCTTGTTCCCAAAATAAAAATGATTTGATCTTGTGTTTTTAAAATAAAATAAGATTTTATTTTATTTGGCAATATATAATTTATCTTGATTTAGTTTCCAAAAAAAAGAATATATATATATATATATATATGTGTGTGTGTGTGTGTGTGTGTGTGTGTGTGTGTAAATTAATTAGGGAAACAAAAAGGTTTGGAAAGATTTGATAAAAGGAGGTCCAAAGATATTCCGGGAGAGCTCCCCTAGGGTTTTCCACTCTTAGGATTTTTTATTTTCGAGGCTGGCAAGATTGCGCGAGCTCCACGGATTAATTATTCAAAAATTTGAATCAAGATTATAACTTGAAGAATTTTGTACGATCGTCCCTTCAAAGGCGCGACTCATGTGCAGGGGGCAAATGTGAGCCCAAATACTCCCTCCGTCCCATGATAAAAGTCCTTATTACTATTTTAGGTAGTCCCATGTTAAATGTCCAATTTTCTTTAATAACCAAATTTTTACACATATTTTCCTATTATACCCGTAACATTAAATATCTCATACTTTTCTTATTCTAATTCTCTCTCCATATTTAATGACATTATTATGGACAATTTTGTCATTTTATTTATCTTCTTAATATGCGTGAAAAGTCCATCAGGACTTTTATACTGGGACGGAGGGAGTACAAATTAGAGCATGTGACCTAAAAGAATTGAATGACAAACAGAAAAGTCGAGAATAAATGTGCAAGACCCGAGAGAAGTCTTCATGTGTCCCGAGACAGAAAACTCGTGGAGGCGACTAATCATTTTGGGAATTGATTGACGAATTGGATTGGTGGCTAGAAGAACTGGAAGATCTGGGCATTACTCTGGTGACTAAGGGTATTTCTGGAATTTTCCCGAGATCATGTGTCTGGCATGTGACCACTTTCCAGGAAACTCTATAAATACTCATTCAATTCTATGAAGAAGCGACTTTTGGACTTTGGAACTTTTAGAGGACTTGAAGACTTGGAGATTCTCTCTTAACCCGAAGCACTCAAAAAGGCTCTCTGGATCGATCCTTGCTATCCTAACAGGGTTCTTGGATCATAAGAGTTCAGCCATGCACGTGTCATTAGAGTAATCACTCACCTGTTATTCTCCCCTCTTCAATTCATCAATCAATTTCGTACTCTTTGTAAATTTTTCTCTCTCCTCAACAACACTTAAACCCTAACTAAAGCAGCGTTTATTTTTTTTCCACACTTATCATATGCCACTTACGGACATGCAATTTAATTATGTCTCTCTTTTCATTTTATTTTTGGAATTAATTATAAAGCAATGCTGTTTGGTAGGGTTAATTGTGTTTTTAACCCAATTGACTAATTAATTAGTATATTTGGCGCTCCTAGACACTTATATAGATATTGGATCCCAAGTTAGCGTAAGTTTATTTTTTTGGCAAGTTTCGAATGATTAATAGAATCTTGTGACAAGAAGCAGTTCTTAGTTTCTTCTATCATCGATACAATAGAATCAAATTATTGGGGCAGACTAATAAAAATATTGTCAACAATTTTCTGATCACTAATTGCTTCACCATAAGACCTCGTTAGATTTACTAGTTCAGAAAATCTTAATAAAAATCATTTATTATTGTTTCATTCTCATGGTTTCCAAATCTCTCCTAAGAGATTGAAGTTTGACAGCTCTTACCTTGGAATTTCCTTGAAATTCTTGTTGAAGAATTTCCCAAGCCTCCTTTGCTTTTGTTGTTCCCATTATTTTTGGAAAAATTGAATCTGAAACTCCTCCTTGAATATTTGAAAGAGCCTCTGCATCCCTTTGTTGTATCTCCTTCAAATTCTTTCTTTGATTCTCCAACAAATTTTCTGTCATGGCAGGTTCGGTATATCCCATTTCAACAATCTCCCACAATCCTTTTGCTCGGAATATTGTCTTCATCTTCACAGCCCAGAAGTCATAATTGTCACCGTCAAATATTGGAACATAACTTTGTTGAATATAACTTGTGCTTCCTTTGTTTGCCATGTTGGTCTATGACTAGATTTGTTATTGATCGACGCTGCCCTTGATGGTGAGATGCAGGACTTGGGATAAAGTACCTAATGATTATAAGTAAATTCATTAGCTTTTAGTTAAAGTACATATTTTATTTCTAAAACTTTCTCTTTCTTTGTTTACTTATTCACTCTCTTTGACTCTCAGCGATAAACTTACTTCTTAGACCCATACTTTACTGATTTATATTTTCAAAGCACAAATAATTTCATTTATTATTAAACAAAGCATTTAACTTTAACATAATCTACGTAATATACAAGAAAATATAAATAGACAAAAGTAATCAAAGAAAAATGAAATAGCTGAGAAATTCAAATGGATCATATACTGAAACAAAGTTACCAGCACAATTTTTGTTAGATAGATCATGTGTATTTATCATGTATTTGAGTGCCTAACTAATGAAGAAACTATTTGTGCGTGTAAGAGATTAGTTATACAAACTTATGATGTAATTGTAAGTGTCTAAGTGATTAAGTAATTGTAATTGTAATTGTAAGTGTCTAAGTGATTAATCTCGATCACCCCATTAGTCCAGGAAGAACCATGAAGCCCGTGCAGCTCAACTCACATATAAGGTCCTAATATATATACATATTTGGAACCCAATTCATGACCAAAAAACTTATAAGCCAATTAGCTTTAGGTCAATTCATGTATATTAGCACTTCAGTTTTTCCTTATTTCTCTTACAAGTGATCCTAACATATATGCTCTATGCTTGTTGTCTGATAATTGATGGTGTGTTAGTTCTCTATTAAGTTGCAGATTACCTATCTAACTAAGTCTTGCAATGGATATAACTTCAATAATCAAGGTTTCTCATAGAAATTTGTTTAAATATTTGACAAACTTGAAGGGAATGTAAAATGGGAGTGAAACAAAGTCATTAAGTCATTATCAATATAGATCACCCTATGTTTCAAGCTTGGAAAGTAAAGAATCTCATATTTGTAAAATTATTACAAGAAATACTAAATGCACCTAATTTATATATGCATCCACTTCAATTAATCAATGTTCTTAGCTAGTCTTCTCTAGATTCTCTAGCTACAGGCTCATGAGAATATATTATGAATATCAAGACAATTATATATATGATAAAAGCTCACTTGAATGTGAATCTAAAGTTGCCCCCAGTTGAAAAAAAAAAGGTGAACATAAAATAGTATGATTTACTCTAGAGTGGATTATATAAATTCAGCATGAATTAAGTTTTCACTTAGATAAAAGAAAATAATCATAAAAATTTCACCAGATCAAGATTTTGTTTTCAACAAGTTGGCGGATCATTCAAGGCCTAAAGTTTCCTCATCAAATGAAAAACATACAAATATGAACAGAATCACTTCTAAACAATTATTTTATGCAATGCGTTAGTTCCTTACCACAAACTAGATGATAAAATGGAGAAACAAAGCTGATAATTAAATGGGAGAAAACGAAATGAAAAAAAGATGAAATAGAGAAAATCAAAGTCATACCTGCGAATTGACGGAAACCCTAATCTGAGTTGGGGAGTCACGTTCAATACGAGGATAGTCTGTGTAACTCCTTGTATTTGCCAGAAAATTTATATCTGTCATATTAATTAGATACGTACCCTTACTTACCATATGTTACTTACGGACAAATTTATTCTCTCTCTCTCCTCATTTGGTTTTTGGACTTGATAGATGAGAGATATTAATTTTACCATTTTCACTCTATACAAAAATTAAAATAGTAAAAATATCGAAAGTATTTATAGTCTCTTTATTTCACTAAAACAGTCTTATTTGTCCGAGTTACAAAAGATTAAGAAACCTTTAGAATTAATAAATGTAAAATAGGGGAAAAATATTTTCTTATTGAAAATAAATTTAATTAGCTATACTTCAAAATTCTAATAACAAGAACAATTTAAAAAATATAGTACATTAGGTGGTTAAAAAAAAGCTTCAATAATATTTTTCCTTTTCCCTAAAATTTTCGGAGTTCTAAACAAACCATGTTTAAATACTAGATTGAATTCTCACAAAATTGTTCTAGGAAATCCATACCATCACATCATAAGATGAGGAAATTTTAGTTCAAAGGCATTAAAAATTTTTAACAGTGGACAATTTACGCTTAATCATATGGATGCAGTCTTTAGCAAGGATAGCAGCTGAGGTTGAAGGCTCTCTATTGAAGCGTTTGTTCCTCTCAAACCATATTTTATAGACAATAGTAGCCAGACAAAGCTTTACTACACTAGCAGTAATGGTATCCATCGGAGTGTTACTTATATGTAGCAGCAGTTGGTCCCGGTCAGAAGGCATACCGTACCAGCCATGAAACCCAAAAACAGTTTGCAGAAACTGATTAGCACAAGAGCAGTTAAAGAGCAGGTGATGGCTTGCAAACTCGACAAACCTGATACTAGTCACTATTGAGTAATCTAGTAAATTAAGTAAGCTATAACATTGGAACTCCAGCAAATCTTGTTTGTAGACTTTTATGCATGTAGTCGGATTTATAGTTGGATTCTTTCATTAATTTGTCCAGTATCCTAGCTAGCTATTGTGCTGAATGTTTTTGGGCTTTAGGAGAAGATGTGTTTCAGTGAAGAATCAACATAGGATTATCACAAAATCTCAATTCTTTTTCCTCTGTCCAATCACCTTCACCTTCGGGCTTCTCTCATCATAGTTACAGGAAGACTGATGCAGAACGGAAAGCACAAAGAATTTACCAAGTGTCAATTCTAAGAACACAAACTGGAATCCACCAGAAAATAATACGTTATCAATTGTAAAAGATAATAATCAAGAATGATTCTCTCAACCCACAAGCCGGGTTTATATAGCTAACAAAACTTTATGCCCAAGTCACTTTAGAATCTTCCTAGAGATACCGAAACAAATCCTAACAAACTTCCTAAAATTACTAAAATAAAATCCTAATAGGTAACAATTTAATTATAAAAGATTTACTACCTAATAAAATTCTATTACCATAAAAGAACTAAATAACAACTAATCCAGTCTTCCCGAAGTTATGACGCAAATTCCGAAGAAGTTCCGATCTCCTAAAGCCATGCATGACGCCATCTCCAAACCTGAAGACATCTCCCGAAGCCAATCGAACCCAACTCTTCGGGACCAGCTTCGGTCTTCGGGAATTATGGTCGTTTCCTTGGACCAGTTCTCCTTTCCCATTTCCTATCTAACTCCTCCTCAAACTCCAAAGCTAGTTGTCCTACATCAGTCCTTCCCACTTGCGAAGAACTCGACCTCGAGTTACAATCTGGATAAAGCGGAACATCGTCACAGAACTCATAAAGGTCGGATACATTAAAAGTACGAGATATGTTCATCTCAACAGGTAAGTCGATCACGTAGGCATTATCATTAATCTTCTTGATTACTTTGTACGGACCGTACTTTCTCGGTTTCAACTTATTATAGTTACTGATTGAAAACCTTTCCTAGGCTTTTGCAAAAATACTATAACCTGGTTACCCTCTTCAAATAACTTCGAACGCCTCTTGACATCTGCTACAGCTTTATACTTCTTATTTTTCTCCTCCAACCTAGCTTTCACTTCGGCCTGAACATCACGAACTTGTTCAACCAGGTTTTGAGCAGCAACACTGTTCCCAGCAACCTTGGGAAGACGTGCCAAATCTAATGTATGTTTAGGAGACTGCCGATATACTAAAGCAAAAGGAGACTGGCCTGTAGCAGTGTGAGTAATTAACATTATTATACGCGAACTCAGTCTGTGCTAATGCTACATCCCACTGCTTCGGCTTATCACCACAAATACTCCGAATCAAATTTCCTTGCGTTCGGTTCAGATTTTCAGTCTGTGGATGTGCAGTGCTACTGAACTTCAAAGTAGTATCCATCCGTCGCCACAGTGTGATCTAAAAATGGCTAAGGAGCTTTGAATCTCTATCGGAAGTAATAAATTGAGGAACCCCATGTAGATGAACTACTTCCCAAAAGAACAACAGAGCCATGTGAGATGCATCTGAGGTCTTTCGACAAGGAATGAAATGTCCCATCTTTGAGAGCTGATCAACCACAACAAATACAGAGTCCAGTCCCCGTTGAGTCAGAGGAAGACCTAGAATCTATCGACAGATCTTCCCAAATAGCACTCGGTACTGGTAGAATGTAGAGGCCTGTATTTTGAGCTTGACCCTTCACAGTTTGACACACATAGCACTTGTGAACCAAGTTTCCTACATCGCGCTTCAGCTAAGGTCAATAATACCGTTTAGCTACTTCAATGATGGTCTTGCACGTCCTAGATGACCACTCGAACATCCTCCATGTAGTTCCCGCACCAGTCTTTCTCTCAACGAACCCCGAGGTACACATAACGTACTGATTCTCACGAAACAGATAGCCGTCAACTACATGAAACTCTCCCTCCGTTCGTTTTTGAACACATATCTCCCATACTTCGTCGAAGTCTTCATCATCCAAATACAGTTCTTTCAGAAATTCAATGTAACAACCCCAAAATAGGTCCATTCCATCCAATCCATTCTGAGTCGCCAAATACATGGTACAGAAAACAACTACAACTTTATTACAACAATTGTCGTCGCAAAATACAACAACACATATCTTCGTGAGTTTGGATACAAATATATACCAACCAGAAACTCTGGACACCAACTTTGGATAGCAGACGTCACAATGACACCTTACATAAAGGTATAGTCAAAAACCTGTTTTAGAAATTAGAATCTTTGGGAAGTGCTCAAGAAACCTTCAGATATGGGAGGCCATGCTTCTAGGTTATGGTAGATATCATATGGCCACATAATTATCCTTGGTTGACCTAATAGACCCCCAAAGAAAAACGAGAAGATTACTATCATATTCTTCCCAATGGTGAGTCTTCTCTTGACATATCATTATCTCCATTGTCTCTAATTGGGTATTATACTTCAAATAAACACCAAGATTATATAGGTAGTCTTTGGTAAATATACTCGAAGAAGTGGATGAGTACAACCCAATCATATGATGACACGAGGTTGTATGTCATTAGACATCTTGTATGATAGTGGCAAAACACCCTTCCAAGTTAAATTCACCTCACCCTCAACATCTATAGACCACCATTCTATTCCTCGCTATCCCCAGCTTTCGACCCAAATACACTTTTATTACACGAAAGGAATTGTGAAGCAAAAGGGTGAGCACAACTAGTTCAGTAAAGAATATCATGACTAAAAATAATTAAATTATCAATAGCCTTCATCAATAATAAATCAGAGATTTAGAACATATGGTAGATGATAAAATTTCAACCATAGTTGCAGCGGAATGAGCAATCCATTAGAAGAGTCAAATAGACCATAAAATCTATTATCTTCTCCATGTTAAAAGTCCACCAACAATGTTTTATCCCTGTAACATTAATCAACAATTCTTGTCCACAATCACGTGTATAACTCATAATCGTAATTGTAGTTCTAAATTCCTTTCCTCATCTAGGACAAAGTTAATTTTTATCACCTGAAACATCAAAGATCATGGTTATACCAAATCACGCCTGCTCATAATCATATCGATAAATTCATCTTTTGACTACTGGCCAAAGATATTCATCAACAGCTCATCTTTTTGCACCATCGCCAAAGATATTCAACAACATGTCATCTTTGCACTACAAAAGCAAAAATATTCATCACTTGGTCATGTTCATCTAAACACTTGTTCATCTTCGCACTACTGGCCAAAGATATTCATCGAAATCATTCATCTTTGCACTACAGGCCAAATATATTCAGTTATATCATCATTTAGAACTGAGGATGATGAAAAAATATTTTAAGAAAACGAATCCAAAGTGAAACAAAATAATAAATATTAAGGATTCGTACTTCAATTTATTCCATGTCCAAAAATACCTCATAAAATAATCATAGTGGAGTAAAATTCAAGAATGATCAAAACATGGATACAATCAAAACTAGTATCCATAATAGATATTTTGGACTAAAAAATTAAAATTTAATTTTTCGTGAATAGTCAGATATCGTGAATAATGTCATATATATCGTGAATAGTAACTCCGACACCAAAAGATAGAAATTTTATAAAAAACATCATCATGCTTCGTGAATAGTACTCGTGAATAGTAACTCGTGAATAGTAACTCGTGAATAGTAACTCATGAATTGTAACTCATGAATAGTAACTCCGACATGAAAAAGTTCCAAATTTGATAAAAATTCAAACTAATATTTCGGCATAATGATATTGAAGAAATAATATCATTTATGAAGAAAATAATCTCTCTTACTGATCCTTACCTCAAAAAGAATAGTACTTTTGACCGAATCTTCGGATATAGTCTTTGAAAGAACTTGCAATCAGTATAATAATACTTAAAGTACTAAAATACTCACAAAATACGCTCGATATAATAGAGAGAGAGAGAGAAATCTTTAGTTTACGGTGTGATTTTCAATTCTAACCTAAGCACCTATTTGTAGGAAAATGCTTAGAACACCAAAGCAAAAAAATTTAATAAATTAATAATATTATTTTTCAAATTTCCCACGCCCACTAATTTGGTCCAAGACATCACCACCATGTGACAAAAACATTAAAAACGTTTTTCTTAATTTAAATAATTAAAACTTCCAAAAATCAATTATTTCGGAACTTCAATAATTCATAATAAATAGCCCTTTTATCAGAAAAATTCTAATCTCTCAACTATTTATAGGAAATTCAATTCTCTACAACTTTGCGGAAGAAATTTTTTCCAAATTCCAAATGTAAATTTCATCAAATCTACATACTGATTTATTTTGCAGGCTATAATTAAATTTCACCAAGAAATGGGGTCCACCGACACACAAAAAACATGTGTTAATCATTTAATGCAACAAAAAATACTCTTCCTCCTCATATACTCATATATCCCACATTCATTGTAAAATATCATCATTATTATATTATAATAATATAATAAAATATTATTTTATCGAAAAGATAAAATATCGATTTTCAACAATTGTCACTTTAAAAATTTTCTCCATCTATATCCACATAAAATGAATATTTTCCTCATCATATAAATCAATAATTAATTATTCACAAATAATATTACGAATAAATGATAAAAGGCAACCAAAAGCGGTTCAGAGAAGAGGGCTTTCCAATAAGGATTTCTCCTTACCGTCAGCAAGTAATTAGATGACCAAACCTCTCCTTAGATGAACTTTCTAGACATTGCCAATAATGTTATCTAATAATATTATTCGAGATAATATGAATTATTGCTTCGATAATGGAAAATACCGTGTGTAGTGACAATTATTAAAATAACAAAGAATATAAAATATCAACGCATCAATTATTGAATCAATAAAATAAAATATTGAATAAGAATTACCGTAACAATTATTATTGAGTAGTGTCTTCTTACGTAAGAGTCAATAATTCAAAAATCTCGCGGCAATACCGTCTGCTATCGTAATGCAACAACGCCAGACATTTTTTACTTTACCCACCGGGTATTCCAATAAGTGTTAATTCAGAACGATTACGCCAAGTTATTTATAAAACTTTAATTTGTCGCTTTTCTTCATCCGCCAGCTATTGTGTTATGGGGCCCATAAATGGTCGCTACTGTCATCGTTTAATAATATTCTCCTCGACGTAAAGAATATTCCACGACCAAACGAATATTCCCCGACAATAATGAATATTTTTATAACCACTTGTGTATTTTTGAAAAAATTTCATATATCACCCTTAACTTTAACTTTTTATCAATTTAACCATTTACTGAATTGTAATTATAAGAAAAATTGAATACTTTTATTTCATAAAATTCGGGGTCTTACATTCAAACCTGATGATCTCTTGCTGCATAGTAACCAACAGACTCGCACGTCGACTCAATGCGTCGGCTACCTTATTTAAAATACCCAATTTGTGCTTCAGGACAAAAGGAAACTTCTGCAAAAAGGTTGTTCATCGAGCATGCATATTACTCAAACTTTGCTGACTGCTCAGGTACTTCAATGCTTAATGATCAGTGTATAGAATAAATTCACGCTGAATCAGATAGTATTCCCAATGTTTTAAAGCTCGGACAATGGCATAAAACTCTTGGTCATATGTACTCCACTTTCGTTTCGCATCACTGAGTTTTTCGCTGAAAAAGGCCACTCAGTCGATCTCTTCTCTTGTGATAGAATCGCCCCAACCCCAATACCACTAGCATCACACTCCACCTCAAATAGCTTTTCAAAACTTGGTAGAGCAAGAACATGAGTAGTACACAGCTTCTCCATGATAACCGCAAAAGCTATATCAGCCGCTTCTTCCCACTGAAATTTACCTTTCTTTAAACACTCGGTAAAGGGTGCCACAATGCTACTAATGTAAGAACCCGAATTTTTAGAAATTATTAAAATAATAATTTAGTAAATAAAATTCTTAAGGCATGAGAAGGGTTCGAATAAGAATATATATATATATATATATATATATATATATATATATATATATATGCATTGTGAGGTATGTGGTATTGTGTTGCATGCGGTAATATAAACTATGCAATAAGTGATTTCTGTGTTTAATAAATATATTATATATTTGTTATTTATTCAAGAGGCAAGTTATTTGAAGTAAAGAAGATGGATGGAAATTTATCTATCGATATTAAATAATTTATGTGAAATTATTTTATTATAGTAAGTTGGTGACATTTAATATCTTTGATAATCACCAATTTCTTAGAGTAAGTATCAAGTCTAAGGCAGTTCAATCGTACCCTTTAATGGTAGATGTATAAGAGCTGGGCTAAACGATTCCTTTAGAGAGCGAAGGTATATACGAATTAGTAACCAATTTAACTCACTGTGAAAATAGTGTAGACAAAACAAAAACTAATTTGTTGGTTGTTTGTGGGAAACCACTCAGTGTACTATATTGAATATTATTAAAGACTCGATGTGTGCTAGGTTTAGACTTGTATATATGTACGTTGTTGACGAGATAAGAAAAGCAATATATCTTTAGATAAATATTGGTTAGAGATTTATTGATTAATATTGAGATATGGTTAAATGTATAGATTATAGAAATTGTGTTGATCAGATAATCTATAGAAAGGAAAGAGAAATAATTATAGTATATTTCTAATAAAGGATATTAAAATAAATTCTAGCATTTGATTATTTTAATAAAAGGGAGAATATTATTTTGATATTACCTTATATAGCTTTATGCGATGTAATGTGTGTGATTAAGTAATATGGTAAATATATTAACACATATTTGCTATATAAATTGATGGAAACAATTTATCATAATAAGAAATAAACTTATTTTCTATATATATAGTGTGTATGCGTGTCGTGTGCATGTAAATGTTTTAATAATACATAGATATTATATTAAGAGTAATATCTTGAGAAAATGAACAAATCATTTTATTATGATTGGTTCCTATATTTAGAGAAAAAACATGATAAAAACATCTTATGTTATGTTATGGCGAAATACATAATTTTGATTATATTAATGTATTTCCAAGAGGTTTAAAGCTATAAAAGAAAATTAAGTTATTTTAATAACTTGAATTATTATATTACCACGAATGTTATAAAGAATATTTAAATATTTCCATTCACGATATATTTATATATGTGAACCTTGTGATATAATAGTTTGATGTAAATTGAACATGTTATAAATAGTAATGTGGTGGGAAATGAATAAGTTATGAGAATGAGAATAAGCTTAATGTAAGCTTGTGAGATATGCCTAGTGTGGCAAAGTGATGGAATAAGCATTCATTAAATAATTTAATGAATGAATAATTGAAGGAATTAATTAGTATGTGCAATGATTATATATTATATAGTAACTACATCTATATGATATGAAATGAAGTGTGACACTTCAATGGTAACTATATAATATAGGAAACTATATGGCAAAGTGGAATGAGTCGCATGAGTTACATAAATGGACCTCTGTGACAATGTGTTATGTGTGGTGCATTAATGTGTACTTTATGAAGGATATTAAATTAAATTAAACTAAATAAATAATTGTTGTTAATAATTATTTCAAGAATTAAGTATAATTGAAATAATAAAGTTCATGATAATGTGGTGTGACACTACTCAATTAAAATATATTCGGTACTGTCAAATGTACATGGATTATATAATGTGTACGGGATACATGTATACATCTATATACGTATATGGATGTATAAGGGAAGTATTTGAATACATATGTATAAAGACTTGTATGTTAGCATTATGTATAAATGAGACAATAAAATGTAACATGGTGCAATAGACCACTTCCATGACCCTTAGAAATGCTAAAAATTGGAGTTAAATAAGCTTGCTAGATAGCTCATGTGATAGCAATGATGGTTAGCCCAATGGCTAGGGTACAATGAATAGTAGTAGTTGGTGGGAGTTAGCCACCAACTCTTCTTTGCGCTTGTGTAATGACCATAGGAGGGTAATAGATTGGCTATGAATAGAGACCATTAATTAGTGCTAGTATACAAGTTATGAGAACATATAATGTAATGATATTACATTATGATCATATTATAAGATGTAATGTTAAGAATAATATTATTTTGTGAGATTATATTATTATAAGCTTGTCGACTATTAATTGTTAAGTTCAAATAATTATTGTAAGACCCCGAATTTTATGAAATAAAAGTATTCAAATTTTCTTCTAATTATTATTCAGTAAATGGTTAAATTGATAAAAGTTTAAAGTTAAGGGTGATATGTGCAAAGTTTACGAAATACGCAAGTGGTTATAAAATACTCATTGTTGTCGGGGAATATTCGTTTTGTTGTGGAATATTCTTGTTGTCGGGGAATATTCGTACGACGGCGCAGCCATTTGTGGGCCCCATAACAGAATAACTGTCGGATGAAGAGAACGACAAGTTTGAGTTTTTATAAATAACGGCGTAATTGTTACTGATTACCTCGTTGGAATACACGGTGGTTAAAATACGAATACGCGTGGTTGCATTAAAAGCACACGGTATTGCACAATATTTTTGAATTATTGATTCTTACGTAAGAAGGCACTATTCAATAATTATTACAATAATTACTATTCAATATTTTATTTTATTGGTTCAATAATTGCTCGTTGATATTTTATATTATTGTTGTTTCAATAATTGTCATCAAGACAAGATTTCCCATTATCGGATCAAGAATTCATATTATTTGAATAATATTATGAGATAGCATTATTGGCAATGTCTAGAAAGTTCATCGAGGAGAGGTTTGGTCACCTAATTGCATGCGCCAAGATGAGAGAAAATCTTATCGGGAAAGCCGCCTCTTTCTTAGGAACTACCGTCATTATCATAATTGTGATTCTGTATAATATTATTTATGAATAATTAATTATTGATTTATATGATAATGAAATATTTATTTTATGTGGATATAATTGATGGATTTATTTATTTTATGTGGTTATTAATAAAGAAATTAATGTTGAGGTGCTTTTGTCGGATTGGAGGTATTAAAAGATTAAATCATTGTTCTTGAGATATATTGCGTGAGTTATAATTTTTAATCTAACCGTTGGATCGTTGTGATTTTTGGATATGTTATACATATATAAGTTGAGTATATGCCCACAAATTTTGAACCGTTAAAAATGAACGTATAATTTTTTATAAATTTTAAGAGGTGATCGATTCGTAAATTAGGTTTATAAATGATTTTGGTGGAAAATTCTAGAATTGAGTGGGCCCCACTTGTGGTTGGTGAAGAAATGTGCTGAATTTTATTTCAAATGTGGTGGGTGGCAATAGTAGCAGGTAAAGCCATCAGGTAGCAGGTCAAGTTTGCTTCAGTGTGCTAACATTTTTCTATAAATAGAGGGCTAAGTTAGAATTGAAAATCACACCAGAAATAAGTTTTCTCTCTTTCTCTCTCTATATTATCGAGCATATCCTTGTGAGTATTTTGATACTTTGAGTGTTGCTATACGGCGCAAGTTCTTTCAGCACTATATCCAGTATTCCGATCAAAAGTACTGTTATTTTGAGGTTAGGGATGTTATTTTCTTCCTAAATGATGTTATTCTTTCAATATCATTATACCGAAATATTGGTATGGATTTTATTTTGGAATTTCTACCTTTTTCATGTCGGGGTTACTATTCATGAATTACTATTCACGAGTTACTATTCACGGGGTACTATTCACGACAAAATTGGTTTCTTTTTCTAACCAAATTATCATTGATTTATGAATCTTACTCTTGAAATTAAATCCATGCTTTGATCATATTGTTTTTATTATCATATATAACATTTTTATAACCCTGCTGATGGAATTTTTCTTTGACTTGAGTGTAAAGATGGATATATTATTGGTATGATCGTGACTATGGGTTCTCTTTGGCCAGTAGTGCAAAGATGAATTGTTGACTAGTATGATCATGACCATTGAATTTATAATTGAATATCTTTAGCTTAAGTGCAAAGGTGAATTGATCAACATGGTTATAATTATTGTTTATATAAATTCAAAAATGATTATATATTTCTTTGAGAGATATTAATATATTTGGCCTCAGAGTCTGAATATGAACTGTTGATGAATATCTTTGGCATGTAGTGCAAGATGAACTGATGATTAATATCTTTGGCCCGTAGTGAAAAGATGACCTGTTGTTAAATATCTTTGGCCAGTAGTGCAAAGATGAACTGTCGATGAATATCTTTGGCCCGTAGTGCAAAGATGACATGTTGTTGAATATCTTTGGCCAGTAATACAAAGATGAACTGTTGATGAATATCTTTGTCCCGTAGTGCAAAGATGAATTTATTAGTATGATTATGAACAGGAACTGTGATTTGGTATAACCATGATCTTTGATGTTTCAGGTAAAGACATGCGATGAAAATTATATATCTTCGTCCTGGATGCGAAGAGGAATTTAGAATCACAATTATGATTATGAGTTATTCATATGATTGTGGACCAGAACTGTTGATGGATGTTACAGGGATAAAATATTGTTAGTGGATTTTTAACATGGAGAAGATAATAGACTTTATGGTCTATTTGACTCTTCTAATGGATTGCTCGTTCTGCTGCAACTATGGTTAAAAATTTTTATCATCTACCATATGTTCTAAATCTCTAATTTATTACTGTTGAAGGCTGTTGATAATTTATTTATCTTTAGTCATGATATTCTTTACTGGGCTAGTTGAGCTCACCCTTTTGCTTCACAATTCCTTTCAGGTAATAAGAGTGTAGCTGGGTCGAGCGGGGGTAACAAGGGAATAGAACGATGGTCTCTAGCTGTGGAGTTCTCCCTAAACAATATAGAAAAGTGCATGTGTTGTATTTTATACATCATTTAGTAGTTATATTTGGTGAATCAGATAGGGTGAGGTGAACCCAACGTTGGAAGGGTGTTTTGCCACTATCATACAAGATGTCTAATGACATACAACCTCATGTCATCATAGGACAGGGTTGTGCACATCCACTTACTGAGTATATCTACGAGCACTACCTATATAATCTTGGTGTTTGGTTGAAGTATAACTCTCAATTAGAAACAATGGAGATAATGATATGTCAAGAGAAGACTCACCATTAGAAAGAATATGATAGTAATCTTCTCGTTTTTCTTTGGGGTCTATTGGGTCAACCAAGGATAATTCTGTGGACATATGATATCTATCATAACCTAGACGCATGGGCTCCCATGTACGAAGGTTTCCTTGAGCACTTCCCAAAGATTCTAATTTCTAAAACAGTTTTTGACTATACCTTTATATAAGGTGCCATTGTGACGTGTTATCCAAGGTTGGGATGAGAGTCACAGTTGGTATATATTTGTATCAAAACTCACAGCATATGTGTTGTTGTATTTTGCATAACAATTGTAGTAATAAAGTTGTAGTTATTTTCTGTACCATGTATTTGGCGACTCAAAATAGGTTGGATGGATTGGACCTATTTTGCGGTTGTCACAATTATGTCTTGTGTGGCATAACTAGTGAAGTTAAATCAAAGGGAGATTTAATGGGAAGTATTAAAAGAAAATAAGTGGTGAGTTAACAAATAATTGATATTAATTATCATTATGATAATTGGGTATATTTGAGATGATAAATTTTATGAAAAATGATGGATTGAGAATATCTAACTATTTTATAATTAGCCCAATTAAAATATTATTTGATTAAATATATGTACCTATAACTTAATGAAATGTAGTAGCATTAAGTCATTGAAATTTATTTAATAAGTCTTGTCCCAATTAGAGAGTCTCATTCTCTCAATACACGTGAGTAGGCATTTGGTCTATCTTATTTCATTGCTGAAAATCAAAGAGGCTAGCATGAGGGTGATAATGGCTAGAATGATGGTAATAATGAAGGAGGGAGTGGCTCAAATAGTAAACTTCAACCACCTCCACCAACTTCTTTTTTCCTAATTGATTCCTCTTCTTTCCCTTGGTTTAAATTGTTGGACAAAGCCATGAATTGGGTAAGAGATTCTCTATAAATTGGGAGCTCCCCCTCATAAATTATGTTGCTTGAATTGTTGATAGTTATATAGAGAGTTTGTTGGTAAGGATTGAGAGAGAGAGAATTATGAGATTGAGAAGCAAGCTTACTCCAAGAGGTATAACCCTTACTTTAAATTCTTAGTTTTGAGTAGATAAATTTATAAGAAATTTCATAAATTAGCTAAGAATTGATATGTATGATAATGGTAACATGTTAGTAGAGTCTATGTATATGTTATAAATGCAATGCAATAGTATTCAAGCATGTTCGATGAAGAAGTTAAACTTTGGTTAGGAAGCTCTGCATATTGCAGAAAGTCTCTTGTCTGGAACCAGAGTGGTGCGACCACGCCACTCCTCAGTACAAAAGCAGCGCGGCCGCGCCGTCCTGCAGAAATAGAAAATGACTTTTGTGTAATTTGAATCGTTGAGCATGCTATCTAGACTTCAATAAGTGTATAATTGAGTCTGACATGTGTACTAAGATTGTCACTCATGTAATGAATGATAGTGGTTGATTTAACATGATTTTTTAAAAGAAAACTTAAAGTTTTTTAAAAACAGAAGTTGATAAATTTGGTGTCCTTTGAGTTCTAACCTTGGACCCTATGTACGCATATCAATGTGAATGAGATGTAGTTGTTAAGTTACCTTGCATATACTATATCGATATAGCTTGGTTTAAATTTTTTTGAAAGAAAACTCAGAAGTTTTGAGAACTAATAGCTTCAAACATTTTGTAAATGGTATTATGGCTTTTCAAAGTATGTATACCAGGACGCTTTATGCTTCTAGAACGTGTCGAGTGTGTTTACTATCTAGCTAGACATGAATTAGACCTTTCAAGCACGATTTAAAATAATTTTTCAAGTAAATAAACTATGCTATGTCTATATAAATGAGATAGATACATGTGAACATGCGTATTAAAGACTTGTTAGTACCAATATAAGGTTTAAAAGCTTATAAACATTGAACCTTTGTTAAAAGAAGTTGTTAAGCCCTGTTGATGTAAATAATTCAACATAGAGCTATGTAATTCAAAACTAAATAATTTGAAATGTGAACTTGAAGAATTATCAGAACCTACTTGATGTATGTTTATAGTATGTATCAGAATTCATAGTATGTTAGGACTATACTGAGCAATGAAAAGCTCAAGTCTGGTTTTGGCAGGGAGTAGCGCGGCCGCGCCACTCCCAAGCTTATATGCAGCGCGGTCGCGCCGTTCTGCAGAGCTGCCAAGAGGATTTTGTTAACTGCCTGATCTTAAGTTATGTTTATATATTTTCCTTAAAGACCTTAAGGACTGAAACAATATGGTTTCAATAGAATAAGTATGAAAGTATGATGTCGTAATGGTTATCCTAAGGTGGAATGAAACGGAACCAAGATTAGAAAACGATATACGAATTGTTTGTTAGAGTTTATGCCCTAGAGGCCAATTATTTGATATAATTGCTTAACGTTTTGATATTATATTTGATTGAATAAATGAATGATTTTATTATGGTTTTATTTACTGCGTTATATAAATCTTAACATAATAAAAATCCTTAGAATATTGATACAAATTATATAGTTTCAAGTATGTGAGTTGAACATGAGATTATATATTTACAATTAGTATCATTGTTCTTAAATGTCCCTAGTTGAGTATCATTGTTGATGGGACAACAATGATGCATTAAGACTAGTATGTGGATTGACTGATGACCAAATCTCATTGGTCATAAATATATGAGATATTAAGTCAATGCATAGAGTGCGTACATGTTAGAGAACGATGTCTTTAACGGATGACCCACCATGAAAATTTTATGTGGAGCATTATGCGAAGTGTCATTAGCAATTCTCATAGTGACAATGATGTAATGGCCCTCCGACCTGAAATCACTATATTTCTTCACGGGAATTTATGTACTTTGATATCATCAAATGTCACCTTTAATAGGGTGGACTATAAAGGTGATTATTGGGTACATCATGAATCGTGTGAGGAATATGAGTGATCTAGATGGAATTTAACCCTCCTATGTATTAGGGGTGATATCCATAGGCCTCTTGATTGAGTAGGACTATGAAATGCATGGCCATTCTCAAATAGTGACTTGTTTCATATAGTCTACTCATTGATAAAAAAAACTCAGATTAAATTATAAAGAGTATGACATATTCCATAACTCGAGTTTAATCTAGGATATAAAGGTTAAAAGGATTAAATTACATTGAAACATTGGTCACGAAAAGGTTGCATCGAATCATCGATCTTATTATTACTTAGGTAGCAGTGATGCATTACTAGATGTCGCTCACTGTTTATAATTTTATAATATGATTTTAAAATTATTGCCAATGTAATAATAACTTATAGGGTCACACACATAGAGCGTAATTTAAAAAGGAAATTAATTTAAATTGTAAGGATTTAAATATATCAATATGATTGATAGTATTTTAAATCACGAATTTTAATTAAAAAGGATAATTTGTATATATGTATATTAATTAAGTAAGACTTAATTAAGATATATATAAATTCGGATTTTAATAATATTAGGTTTTGATTAATTCCTCCTAATTGCTATATATATGATATATATCAGTCACTTTAGCGATTACGTCAAAAATTCAAAACCCTAGCCGCTCTTAGAGAGAGACTAGAGAAAACAGTTTTGAAAATCCTCATCCTTGGTGGCTACTACTGCGGTTCCTTCTTCTACAGATCGTAGAACGATTCGCGGAGCGTTCATGTGGATACCGTAGAGACGCAGTTCGTTTGGATTGCGTTGGAGATTCGATTGCTTCAATTTCAGTTTCATAATCGGTATAATTTCTTACCACTGAATTAATTGTTTTTTGCATGGATCCTGTTTTAGGATTTCAGAATTGCCTTTAAATTGGTTTATTTTCGCTGCGTTTTTGTGTCGAAACCCTACATTGTTATTCTATTAAGAGCATATGAAATGTATGATTGATGGATATAAATCCATGATTATATAACTGTGTAGGAATACACGAAGTGCGGATAACTTTTAAGCAGTTAAGTCGTAGTTGATAAACTACGAATAAGGCAAGTCTTTCAGTTCCTATTTGATATATGAATTCGATAACTGTTAGTTGAGCTATATTATGTTATGAGAATGTTGATGTATATATATGAAATGCATATGAGATATGTATGAAATTTGAAAGTTGATCCTTGATGATATGTTAGTGAAGTAAATCTCTATGCTTGTTATGTGAGAAGTAACATGTGTAGTAAATATTAATTGATTGTGAATACATGAAGTGAGTATGTTATTATATGCTATATGATGCATGAAAAGTGTTAGAATTGCTAGGCTATCGAGCTCACCCTTGCAAATAACCATTTTTGCAGGTTAAGGACTCACGGTAAAGATTACGTGCTACTTGATTGATAAAGTTCAATAGTATCAAAGGAGATTGATTCATTTATTTAAATATATACTCTTGAACCATGTTTAGGTTCTAGGAGATGTACATGATAGTAGTTATGATGTGTAATACATGTTGAGTTGTAAAATTGTACTATGTGATGCATAGAGGAATTCGAATCGAGATATAAAAATTTATACAGTAATTCGAATAGAATGAATCATAACATAATTTGATTCAAGGATATGTAATTGATTCAAGTTAAGAAATCAATAAAAGATTTATTTTTTAATGGAGATTGAAAAAGTTTAAATTATTCCGCATATTTTTATAACATCAAATATGATGTAAGATAAGAATGGTAAATGACCAAGATTTGAAACTTATAAAAGTTTGGGGTCATTATATAGATCCTGGAAATGGAAAGAATTTATATTCTAAATTGTAATAAGCAAAGTTATATTCATTAAGTTATGAATAAAAGATATAAATAGTTTGACGATATTAGTATCGTGGCGGACTGGATCCGAGGTTCGAAGGGACCCAGATTTGGGGGCGTCAGAACTAAAATCTTTAATAAATCACCGATAAAATGTTGCCAACCCATGAAAACTTCTCACCTCTCCTACGTTCTTAGGAGTCGGCAAATCACGTATCGCCTTCATGTGACACCCCCAAAATTAGGTATACATCACCCATTCCGAGTCGCCAGATAGATGGTACAAAATTCAAATACAACTTCATTTATACAACTGTTGAGTTGTCGTATAGAATACGACCACAGTTAACTATGTGTTTTAATACAAATGTATGTAACTTTCATGGTACCTCGACCACAACTTTACAATGATATTCTAGAATGATATCTGAAATACAGGAGATGAGAAATGGGAAAATCATGGTAGCGAGGAAATTACCGGGAAGGTACAATCTGAAAAGGAAGCAAGGTATTCTCATCTCTTCGAATATCAGGTACGTACATAAATTTCGAGGGCGAAATTTCATAAGGAGGGGTGATTGTGAGACCCCAGATTTTATGAAATAAAAGTATTCAATTTTTTTATTTTTGTAAATAGTTAAATTGATAAAAGTTTAAAGTTAAGGGTAATATGTGAATTTTTTTTTAAAGTAAGCAAGTTGATATAAAATATTTGTTTTGTCGGAGAATATTCGATTAGTCGGGGAATATTCTTTTGTTTGAGAATATTTATGCGACTTCATACAATCATTGGTGGACCCATAATGTAATTATTGTTTGATTGAGAAAACGACAAAAATACTTTTTATGAAAATAACGGCGGAAGTTTTACTGTTAATCGTTGAAACACCCGGTGTTAAAAGTACATGTGCGATGTCTGGCGTGGTTGCATAGTAGTACACTGGTATTGATTATTGATGCTTATGTGAGAAGTCACTCAATATTGTTCAATCGGTATTCGGAAACTTTTCGTGTTGAGTACTATTCACGAAGTTACTATTCATGAAGTTACTATTCACGAGTACTATTCACCCAGAAAATATATTTCTTTTCTATTCCAAATTATTTTTGGGTACAATATTATTCCATGAGGAGATGTGCTAATTTTTCGCACCATTGGTTGAAGATATAATAGTAAATCAATATGGATCATTTGGTGGATAGTTATAATAGTAAATCAATATGGATCATTTGGTTTAAAGTTTTAATAGTAAATCAGTATGGACCGTTGCTTTAAGTTTTAATAGTAAATTAATATGGACCGTCCATTTAAAAATTAAATCAATCTGACCGTTCATGAATTAGTTACTATGCGATCCATTCTTCTATAAATAGAAGCTCATTCCTTCATTATTTCTTACTTAATTCATTTGAAACTCTAGAGAGAGAAATTATAGAGAAACTATAAAAAAGTATTCTGCTATTTCCCTACTCATACATTCAGTTTCTTTTACGGTAAGGGATATTATTTCTTTTGTATTCATGAAGAGAACTTCAGTTATTCCATTATTTATTATTCAGTTGGAATAACTTGTATCTGTGCTGCTACCCTATACTTGGTGAAATTCTTCCATTATTTCATTCTTAATTATTACATTGAATATCCTGTCTGCATGCGCTTTACGGCCGGACCGGTTCCATCTTTATTATTCTCATTGGAATATCCTCGTCTGCATGCGTTTCTGGCCGGACACGGTTCCATTCTTTATTATTCGTTGGAATATCCTGCGTGCAAGCGTTTTACGTCGGACTTGGTTCCGTTATTTATTATTCTCATTGGAATAACTTTATGCATGCGATTTATCGCATGCCTGGTGATTTCTTTTGTTATTCCATTCTTTATTATACTCAATTGGTTAAAACTTTGACTTCTATACTCCATGAAATTAGTGGGATATATTTGATATTTGCGCTTCATCCAGTATCTTGTCATGGAAATATTTTTCTGAGCATTCTTGAATTTTACTCCACAAAGTAGTATCATGTTGACAATTTGGACGTTATTAAGTTCAGGATAAATTAATTATAAATCTTTAAAACTTATTCTTGAACTTGTTTTATTGAATTATTATGTCATTGTCATGATGAGTTATGTTGGTTATTATGTGAAAACATGAAAGTTTCTTCGAAATCACAAAGGGTTGAAAATCAGATTTTGGTAAAAATGGAGTACGAAATTTAATTGACCATATCTCCTATTATATTTTGAATTTTTGAGTGTGGTCAAGTTCTAGAGTTAGATCTATGAGTTTTCTAACTTATCCAAGTGGAATCACTAGAAAAGGTGTTGTAGATTTTCGTGTGGACTGATTTTAGTAAAGGAGTCAAAAACTGAAAAAGTGACAAATAGCTATTGCCAAAATATTTAAAAGGGAATTTTTGACCACTTAAATTGTGAGAAAAATTCTGGACTTTTGGGACATGAAAATATATGGTATAAAGTATCTACTGTCCAAAAATGAGCTCATTCTGACTTAAAATGAGCAAGTTATGACTATTTCAATATATAAGTTTTTTCGACGAAAAACTCTATAACCGGAGTTCTATAACCCCGATGACCATGAAATTTAAACTGGAAGATCACGTTAACATGTGTAATATCCTGCCAAGATTTGAGAATTTCTGGACTTATCCTTAAGGTAGCTAATTTCTTAAGGAATTAATTAGAAATTGATTTTTGAAAAATAGTAAATGAATTTTAAAAATTTCGAGAAAAATATATGTTCAATATGGGACTATATTCTGCTTAATCCCAGAAAAGAATAATTTTTGGAACTGATTTGATATTTTTCATGAAAATGATTTAGTTACGAACATATGAATTAAATATGTTATGTAAAGTTAAAAAATTGGTAAATAGGATTTTATGGCTTGAAAATCCTATATAAGGTATATGCAAATTTTTGATGAGTAATTTGATTATTGGTGATGAAATCTTATGAGTATGACATTTTGAATGATTAAATGCATTATTTAGAAATGTGTAAACAATTAAATTAAATTATTTATAAGTTTAAGGAGTGATTAAAATATTGTTATAATAATAACAATTTTAGATTATGATTTTATTAAGTGATTGATAATGTTTAGATAAATTTAAAGTCTTTAATATTTATCCTTGATTTAGTTTGACTAATGCTTATAATATTGTCATCATCCTCATGCTTATATTATGTTGAAAGTCATCTCGTGGCTCAGAGTGCATAGATGGACTTGGTATGATTATGACCGAGGATTATTCGGTATAATCATAACCGTAATGTTACAAATGATGTGGAAAAAGTCCTCATTGGCTGTAGTGCATTGATGGATAGTTTTTGGTATGATTATGGCTATGGATTCTCTTTGGTAGTAGTGCAAAGATGAATTGTTTTATGGCATGATCAGGACCGTTGATGAAAACACGATTATCTTTGGCCGTAGTGCATGGATAATTCGTGGTCGTGATACTAAAGAATATCTTTAGCCTGTAGTGCATGGATGATTCGATGATGTGGATTAATTATTGAGCTGAGTCTTGACAATGAAATATTAATTCATGGATGTGATAATAATGAATATCTTTGGCCGTAGTGCAAAGATGATTTAATGATTATGAGCATGAATTGTGATTTGGTATAACCATGATTTTTGATGTTTCAGGTGATGAAAATTATCTTCGTCCTAGGTGCGAAGAGGAATTTAGAATCACAATTGTGATTATGAGTTATTCACATTATTGTGGACGGGAATTGTTGATTGATGTTACATGGATAAAACATTATTGGTTGACTATAGAGAAGATAATAGACCTTATGGTCTATTCGACTCTTCTAATGGATTACTCGTTCCGCTGCAACTATGGTTGAAAAGTTTTATTATCTGTCATATGTTCTAAATCTCTGATTTATTATTGATGAAAGTTATTGATAATTTAATTATCTTTAGTCATGATATTCTTTACTGGGCTAGTTGTGCTCACCCTTTCTGCTTCACAATTCCTTTCAGGTAATAAGAGTGTTGCCGGGTCGAGTGGGGATAACAGGGGAATAGAACGGTGGTCTCTAGCTGTGGAGGTTCTCCCTAAACAGTATAGAAAAGTGTGTTGTATTCTATACATCATTTAGTAGTTATATTTGGTGAATCAAATAGGGTGAGGCGAACCCAACTTTGGAAGGGTGTTTTGCCACTATCATACAAGATGTCTAATGACATACAACCTCGTGTTCTCATAAGACATGGTTGTGCACATCCACTTCTTTGAATATATCTATGAGCACTACACAGATGATCTTGGAGTTTATTTGAAACATAATTTTCACTTGGAGACAACGGAGATATTTATATGTCAAGAGAAGACTCACCATTGGAAAGAAGATGATAGTAATCTTCTTGTTTTTCTTTGGGGACTTTTGGGTCAACCAAGGATAATTTTATGGACATATGATATCTATCATAACCTGTATTTACGGCCTCCCATGTACGAAGGTTTCCTTGAGCACTTTCCAAAGATTTTAATATCTAAAATGCTTTTAACTATACTTTTATGTAAAGTATCATTGTAAGGTTGTGGTCGAGGTACCATGAAAGTTACATACATTTGTATTAAAACTCATAGTTAATCGTGGTCGTATTCTATCTGACTATTTCAACATTAATATAAATGAAGTTGTATTTGAATTTTGTACCATGTATCTGGCACTTCGAAATGGGTGATGTATACCTAATTTTGGGGCGTCACAGGTTGAAAAACGATAATAATTACATTGTGGGGTCTACTAATGATTGTATGCAGTCGTATTTAATATTCCCTGACAATAAGAATATTCCCCGACTAATCGAATATTCCCCGACAAAACAAATATTTTATATCAACTTGCTTACTTTAAAAAAAATTTCACATATTACCCTTAACTTTAAACTTTTATCAATTTAACTATTTACCAAAATAGAAAAATTGAATACTTTTATTTCATAAAATTCGGGGTCTCACACTTCACCTTCTCTTCATCCACCATGATACCCTCTGAACTGACCACATATCTAAGGAATAACAGACGTTCGACCAGCCAACTACACTTTTTAAAGTTAATGAATAGTTTATTTTCGGCCAAAACCTCCAACACATCCCGAAGGTGTTCCATATGGTCTTCCTCGTTCTGACTATAAATCAATATATCATCAAAATAAATAACAACATATTTCCCGATGAAAGGTCGTAATACCTGATTCATAAGTCGCATAAAAGTACTAAATGCATTGGACAATCCGAATGACATGACTACCCATTCGTAAAGTCGTCCATCCTTTTTTTGAACGTTGTTTTCCATTCATCCACACGCTTAATCTGAATCTGATGATATCCGCTCTGAAAGATCTATCTTTGAGAACAAATTGGAACCCTCTAACATATCTTACATGTCATCCATTCTCATAATCGAAAAATTGTATCTGACAGTTATCTTCACTAAAAAAAAAAGGGTCATTGCGGACGGGAGCATTGCCGACGACAATGTTGCCATCGATAATAAGGTCAATGTCGACGGTCTAGCCGTCGTTAATGAGTCCTATCGGCAATGAGGTATTATTTGGTGGGAAAATTTCGTGGGGGTGGGAAAAGTCACTAGCACGGGGACTAGAATTAATGGCGACGGGGATGCCGTCGCCAATGAGTCATTATCGACGGGGTTAAGGGCGACGACATTGCCGTCGAGAATGATATTCTATTTTTTAGCCCTACCCACGACGGCAACGACTGTAACTCTATTCCCTATCTATTTTCGATTTTTCCCTCTTAGTTTCCCACTTCTCGCCAATGATTTGTCGTTATTTTCAATTGATTTTCCGAATTGATTGTCACCCCATCCATTATCATTTCACCTTCATCATCTCGCCTGTTTCCCCTTTATCATTTCACCTTTATAATCCATATTGTGAAAATATAGAATATATTTTTAAAAATAGCTTCGCGTCGGCCATATTTCCCCGGTATAAATAGGAGTAGAGAGATATCACCATCATCCATCAGGTAGACAGCGACCGCCGGCCTCGTCAGACACTTTTCACCTCGTACAGTCCGAGGTATATAGTGCGGTTGTTTCTCTTGTGAAATGTTTTTTGTTCTTCACTTTACATTTGTTTTGTGGTATAAAATCCTCAGAAAATGAATCGTTGTTTCATTAATTAGTTTTTGATCAGTCTATTTTTCATAAATATGCGTTTGTTTTGATTTTATAGATTGGTTACTTCTTTCAAGATTCTTTATTGAATTATCATTAGCTATATCATTCGTGTTGTTCAGTCATGGATGTTCGCATTGGGTGTAAATTTGTAATTAAGTGAGATATGAAACTAGGGTTCATACTTCAATGTTTATACGATAATTCAAGTCCTCTATGTTTATGCAATTGAAGAATAATTTAGGCCTGTAAAGGGGTAAAATTTACTTGAGCTTGGTTTTAGAATAACTGTATTAGAACCTCTATATCAATTTGACGGATGTATTATGTGTTCCTTATTATTCTCCATATTGAAATTGCTCATGTAATCAATTTTTTCTCCCTTGGGATTTTTTTTTGAAAATCCAAGTACTCTATCTTATTTTTCATCTACTATTGTGCAAATATGCAAGTACACCCAGTCACATTTAGACACGCATTACAACTTACGGGACTCGATTCTGACATACAGAGTCCAAGTTATCGCCCAATTTGCAAAACTCGCCAACACTTGTACAAAAAGCCAAAAAATAGGTCAAAACCCCCCCCCGTCGTCCAAACACCACGCAAACACACACACAACACCGCGTAGGTAATAGACACGTGTTACAACTTACGGGACTCGATTCTGACATACGGAGTCTGAATTATCGCCTAGTTTTCAAAACTCGCAAACACTTAGGCAAAAAGCTGAAAAAGAGCCCAAAACCCGCCTCAGTCGTCCAAACGCCACACAAACACACACGTAGCGTATTAGACATGCATTACAACTTATGAGACTCGATTCCAACATACGAAGACCGAGTTATCGCACAATTTGCAAAACTCAACAACACTTGAAGAACACAAACCAAACTAATTTAAATATGCTCTATTTTCGAATTCGTTATTAATATTTTAATTTTGTAGGGCCTTATTGATGAGACTTCGGCGGGTGGAGGCTGCGACACAGGCAATGCCCGTGGTGCAGATGGTAATGACCGCCGAGCTGATGCTGAAGACACTATTGAGGGTGGGACCGCAAGAAGAAGGCAGAGTTAGGTTTGTAATATGCGTATGTCTGTGATCAAATTGCAAAAATAATGCTGAAACGTAAAAATCGAGTTTAAAATTTTAACAAACCATATACCCGGATCACCCTTTATGCACAATTATTAATTAAACGAAAAGATAAAAAATAAAATCATACCCTTGAAGATCGAGCTTCCTCAGGTACAAGTTCACCTCCAAATCCTTTCGCGTTCAACTTGAATCCACCGGGTTTGGTTCCTTCCTTTGATCAACGTTAGCCACCCATATGTTTGGCCTCTAGAGGTGATCCACCAAGGGAAAAGAATTTTCAAGAAGAAGGGTATTGGCTCAACCCTAGTTTTCTATCTCAATAGAAATGGCGTGCTTTCTCCAACTTTTGAATTGCAGACATTGATATCCGATATAAGACTTCTTTATAAAGATATCAAGTAACCTATTAAAATAAGGTATTTTTAATTAAACTCTTTTAATTAAATGGGCTCCCTAATCTTATTAGGGATAATTAATTAAACTCCTTTAATTAATTTTCCTCCTAATCCTATTAGGAATAAATGAGAGTACTTATATTAAATTAATTCCTAAACTCTTTTAGAAATTAAAATAATAATAATTGTAATAATATTAATAAGACTCCTCTTATTGATTTATATTTAATATTTTAAAATATTAAATAATAAATATTAAGCTATTTAATTTATTCTATCACCATAGATTAAATTAAATATATTTAACATATTATTACGATTATGCCATTAACTTCTTAAATAATTATTCTTCCTTTTTATGGTGTGACCCTTTAGGTTCTCCATATTAAACCTAAGTTATGAATAAATCAATTAGAACAATTCTAATCTTATTTAAATAAATAAATTAAATAATTAATTTATTTAAATAAATAATATTTATTCTACAATAGGGATAAGCCTCCCTAATGATCAACGACTTTCCGGATAATATAGATTTCAACATTAATCATTAAAGAACCTTTGAGTAAATAGTTCAGATGATTCAATCCTTCCACCATACAATGTCCCAATTAAATATAAGACATGGAAATTCTTGTCAAGTCTTATTTTATTTAATTATATGTATTTCGATCCTTAAATGCACAACTCTAAATAATGCAAATTAGAAACTCCTTTCTAATTTCATTCTCGCCTTAACCAAGGACTACTTTGGGTTGTCATTTATCGAATCACATAGGACATTTCTCTTCTTTTATTAGAAGTGGTAGATTCTTTATTGATCATACATTATCTCCATATACGACTTATTATACCCAAGCATACCCTTTGATATACCCTAAGGGTCTTAAGGAATAAGTCAAAGTATAACTCATCATACACAAGATACTATGATGATCTCAAGTCCAAGGATTACTTGTACTACTATCACTACAGAAATTCCTATTGACAAAGCAAGTAAAACTCCATTAGGTATTCCTTAGCGAGCCACGCTCAAAGTGAACTTATTCTCTAATAAGCACCTACATACTTGCTTTAGTGTCTCCACACAAATGATCATGAGATCAATCATCCTCATCCAATGAAAGCAAGCAACGTATGTACCAATCTATCCTGGATTCACTAATCCCCAATTTAATAATCCAACGATTGGGAACTATTTTAGTTTTAAGCTTTCTAAGAATTTAGATCTCATTAGAATGATCATCATCATTATTCTAAAAGCATTGCTTAAAACTATGGGTTTATCACATATTATAAAACAAAGATCACGTAGATAATTAAAAGCCTTTAATAAATTAATACTTTTTATTAATAAATGAATAAGATTGTTACAAAAGTATATGCTTTATCATCAAACATGATTGGCTTGTGTGCATATTACTTTCAGATCGGGAGGTGGGATGAAAGAAGGGATCGTGCCATGATGATGATACCGACATTCCTGATCTTGGGTTGTAGTACCCATTATGTTTATATTTTGACTTTCATATATGTATATTTATATAGCTTTTGAGTTGTACAGACTAGAGTTTAGTATCTAGTTAGGTTGATGATATATGTATCTAACTATATTGATTGTTTATGATTACATTTTGTATTTACATCGTACGACTTTTATCTATAAGTCATTACGTTGTTTACATATTTGATGGTTGATATAGCGAAAGCTATTATTGTTATTGATATGCGTTCGTGAAGAATTCTTTATTTTTATTTAGTTTATTACAAGTATAATTATGTATATGTAAATGAACAGGGGTATTTTGCAATTTTAAAAAAAAATTCTAAAAATCTCATTAGCGACGAAGAGTGGAGGGTCATTGGCGACGGCTATGCCGTTGGCAATGACTATTTTTTAATTTTCTGACAGTACCATTACTGACGAGCTATTCGTCGCCAATGTCGTCGCCAATACATCATGGTCGACGGTTAGCCATCGCCAATGACCCCATCAGTAATGACACTCTTGCCGACGGCGAGCGACGGGAGCCAGGGGCGACGACCCATACAATGAAGGGAAGGGCGACGGACATCGCCGTCGCCAATGACCTCATTACCGACGGCAATAGTATCATTAGCGACGGCATAACCCGTCGGCAATGACCTATTTTTTTGTAGTGTTGTTGATTGCTCGATTAGCCACGCACATTTTCTATCTGTCATCCTTCTTCGAGACCAACAATGCGAGAACCGTACATGGACTCATGCTTTCTCTAATGAACCCATTCTTCAAAAATTCATCTACATTCTCTTGTAAGATCTAATTTTTCTTAGGACTCATCCGATAATGTGGCAAGTTGGGTAAGCTCGCCCTTGGAATTAGATCGATGTGATGTTGAATATCCATCAGTGGTGGAAGTTCATTTGGTAAATCTTTGGACACCAACTCACGAAATTCGCCTAATAGGGACCGTACCTTATCGGGTAACTCAATTTTCTGCTCTTGCTTTCCTTCTACCATTAAAGCTCACACCACGACAACATGTACTTCTTGTGCCTCTTTAATTTTTGCCTCTTAATCAGCCACTGGCGTGATTATCGATAGTAAATGTTGTTATTCCTTTTGGTCCTTAGTTACGCCACTACCCAAATTTTGTTTAAGAATCAATGTAATCTTCCTACCACCCCAATTGAAAACAAACACATTATCGCAGCCTCTGTAAGTGACATCCACATCAAACTGCCATGCTCATCCCAATAACACGTGACTAGCATTCATGTCCACTATGTCGTAGACCACATCAGTTCAGTAGTGCTATCCAATTGAGATATGTACTTTGCACACTTCGGTCACGTTCACCTTGGGTCCTTTCTGAATCCACCCAATTACGTAGGGCTTCGGGTGTTTCTCTACTCGCAATTTCAGGTGTTCTACCAATTTCTTTGACACAAAATTCTCACAGCTTCCATTGTCTATAATTAGGTCACAAACCTTTCCTTGAACACTGCAACATGCCTTAAAAATATTGTTTCGTTGTGAGGAATTTTCTATCTTCGTCGAGAACATGACTCACTGAATCACGCAATTTACATTCTCTCCATGTTCCTCGGCTATTTCTGCACCTTCCCAGAATTCGCCCATGTCTGTCTCTTCTTCGGCATGATGGTCGTCCTCATCTCCCTCTCCAACTTCCACGAAATTCACCGACTTCCGCATCGGACACTCATTGGAGCAATGACCCGGTTGACTGCATTTGTAGCACTTAAACCCGCTTGTTTTAGCATATGGGTTCGATGCTCATGGCGCTTCCTTTGTAGTTGATGTTGTAGGTCGGGTCCCAATAGGATTATTAGTAGATCCTGAACCCCTTTGTGCCTACACGGTATCAGTTATAGACTGATTCTTCCCATCACTCGCCGAAAATATGTTTCTGTTGGCGTTGGAGTTGGATGTCTCCGCCATGTCCTTCATGTGATAAAAAAACCACTAGACCACTCCACTTGAATAGAAGGTTTTAGTCCCTCCAAATATCTAGACACTTGTTGTGCCTCAGTCTCATTCAGGTTGTTACAAACTGATAGCCTAGACCACTCCTCTGTGTATTCTGTCACAGTCTTGTTACCTTGTGCACAATTCTGATAACTCTGAAAAATAAATTTTTCATAATCTGGGGGTAAAAATCTGCTCATCATAAGTTGTTTCAACCACCTCCAAGATCAGATAGGGGTTTTGCCTTGTTGTCGTCGATCCATCTGCAATTTTTCCCACCAAACAGCAGCTCTGCTCTTCAATTTGTATGCTACTAGTTTAACTTGTAGATCTGATATAACCTCCGTTAGATCGAAAAACCTTTCGACCTCAGAAAGCCAATCCATAAATTCTTCAATCTGAAACTTACCATGGAATAATGGTATATCTGCGCGTATTCTATATCCAGATTGATGTTGGTTTCGGTTTTGGTGTTGATGAAGGTTTCTTTTCCCACCTGCAACTTCTTCATCGGAGTCCTCATCACTGAATCCTTCGAACGGCTCTTCACAGGCTATTCTATGCTGACGTTCCCCACCAGGGTGGCCAGGGGCAAATCCCTCACCTCCGTCTCTGTTGTCGTTGGGGTTGGGTCTCTGTACCAACAGTTGTTATATCATGGCTTCCATCCTCGCCATTGACTGTTGTTGATCATATATCAATCTCCATCCATAACTCGGCATCCCTACGACCAGCATCATCAAGGATATCTCTCACACCTTTGTTGTTGGCCATTGACAAGGCAAAAACCTTAGCTTTGATACCAATTGACATAGAATGGAAAGCACAAAGAATTTACCAGCGTAAATTCTAAGAACACAAACTGGAATCCACCAGAAAATAATACGATATCAATTGTAAAAGATAATAATCATGAATGATTCTCTCAACCCACAAGCCGAGTTTGTATAGCTAACAAAATTTTCTGCCCAAATCACTCTAGAATCTTCCTAGAGATATGGAAACAAATCCTAACAAACTTCTTAAAATTACAGAAATAAAATCTTAATAGGTAATAACTTAATTATAAAAGATTTACTACCTAATAAAATATTATTACCATAAAAGAACTAAATGATGATGATGATAATAATAATAATAATAAATAATGCATTCTTCCCGAAGTTATGACGCCAATTCCGAAGAAGTTTCGATCTCCCGAAGCCATGACACCATCTCCGAACCCGAAGACATTTCCCAAAGCCAATCGAACCCAGCTCTTCGGGACCAGCTTCAGTCTTCGGGAATTATGGTCGTTTCCTCAAACCAGTTCTCCTTTTTCGTTTCCTATCTAACTCCTCAAACTCCAAAGCTAGTTATCCTACATCAAAGATAATGGGTGTATATGTTGGGAAAAATGAAGTTTGGATGATAAAAGAAGACGTGAGGCTTCATAGAAGAATTCCATATCAAGGGAGGCAAATGAAGATATTTGTAATAACTCATACTTTTGTTAATAATTAAATATTAATTGATTTTATTTTATAAGAGTAATTGTAATTGATGTGAGGTTTTCTTGTTATATTTAAAGAGCGGTGATGTAACCATAATCCTATTCTAATTTGATTAGTTTAATTTCCGAATATAATACTTATAAGCACTGCATCCCATTACAAAAATCAAAATTAATTCATCCGATGTCGAAATTGAGTTAATCCAAAGCCTATTTCTTCAGTTTTCATTCTCTACCATTATGAAAAGGAAGAGAAATTATTTGGCATTATCTTCATCCCTTAAAATACTGAAAATCGCAACACGTCTTGATTCATGTTACTATTTTTTTGAATTTAGCCCTGGTTTTGAAAATTCGTAACTCAGTCATATTAACTCCGAATCAAGTGATTCTTGAGCCTAGTTCATGTATCTTTTTGAGAGTTACAATTTTCATGAAGACGTGAAGAGATTTTGAATATTCTAACAGACCTGAAAGTCAAATAATTCTTTATTGCTGCGTATTGAATACAGACGAACAAGGAATGTAAATATTATTTTATATTTTGATTTTAAGTTTGGTTATGAAGGTTTTTAAATTATAGATTATTTTTAAATAAAATATAGACATGGAATTAGATATCATGATAATCGAAAAGAGAAGATATGCGACAACCCAGAAATTTTACTTAGTTTGTAAATTAAGTATTTTGGAATATTATTGAATAAAAATAAATATTATAAATATTATTCCATTTTATGTGTTAAAAGTTGAATTTTTATGGTGGAACATGTTTCTGTGATAGAATTTACGAGTTTTAGGATCATATACGGAAATCAAATTTTCTGAGAAAAAGACGAAAAAGTTAAAACGCAGAAAAAACGCTAATAAACATACTTTTTTGAGAATTTCAAACTACGTCATAACGTTTATTTGAGAAGGCGAGATGAAATATGTAATAAAAGTTTTTTTCGGACAAAAAATGTAAAAACACTATTCACACTGAAAACGCAAACTCATTTTTTGAAAATATGAATTATGACATAGTGTTTCTTCGGAAAAGGGGAAACGGTGGCGAAATCGGATTTTCAAAAATCGAAAGTCAGTTTTTTGGCTAACCCACTGAATAATGAAAAGTAACTGAAAAAGTTAGAAAACCTAACTGGACAAGAAAATGTCTTACTAGAATTAGTAAGCCTAAGAATTCTAAAGGCTAAGAATTTTGGAAAGTGGCTAGGGTTGAGCCAAAGTTTGAGCTGAAGGTTGAGCCTAGGATTTGGAGAGCTTGGCTAGGGTTGAGCCAAGGGTAAAGCTTATGTTATGTGGTGGTTTGGCTAGGGTTGAGCCATGGCTCAAGCCTTAGGGTTAAAACCTAAGACTTGGAGTCAAAGCTACTGTGTTTGATGATTATCCCATATGGGATAAAGGAAGCATAAGTGAGGGTATTTTGGTCCTAAAATGGGGAGAAATATGCAAGGTGGAAGGGACAAATGGTGAGTCATTTAGCATGACTCGCCTTATCTAAACAAACAATTAAATGGTTGTCTCCCCCATTTAGATGTCTTAGCCATTAAATTGCTATTAAGTGTCTTGAGTTAGTTTTAATTGTGGTTTGATTAGGCTAACTTGGGGGATGATTAGTAAGCTTTCAAACATGAGGGGAAAGACCTTAGAAGACTTAAGTTGGGTGAGAAACTTGTAAGAAGTAGAAACTATGTTTTATATAAACAAAACCAAATATCATCTTTTTCATTTTTGCACAAAATTGCCTAAGTGTTAGAGAGAGAAGAGAGAAACTTGAGAGCTCTAGAGAGGGACGGACAAGAGAGAAAGGAAGAGAGGTCATGGATAGCTAAGATAAAGCTTGATCAAGGCTAAGGAAAAAGAAGAACTAAGAAGGGTAAGTTTCTAAACCATCATTTCTTCATCTTTGTATTTTATTGTTTGAAGTAGTTGTTGGTGGTTGATTAATTAAAGATCATGGTGGATCTTGAATTGATAAGGGGTATATGAAGGAGAGCACTTTATTAAAACTCCTTAAATGATGCATGTCAAGTAAACCAAGTAATTAAAATGGCACGTATGCCAAAGCATGAGGATGGAAAACAAGTAATAAAGGACTATAAACGGACTTAATATGTGTTTTTTGTGTATTTTTGTGCGATTTTGGAAAGATGGAATCATAGATATGTGGATTTTAAAGTTGTTCCAAGTGGAACAGAGGAAAAATACGCTATAACGAAGTTCTGGTAAATTTTTTCATAAAAGGAGTCGAGCGTGAAAAATCTTAGCTTGTTAAGTTTACAAGTAGTTCAAGCTTCCGAAAAATTATTTTTTTACGGAGGTTATGTAGTCGGGTGAAAACGTGAGTCATTGGCTCAAGAACAAACTCAATCCGACTTCGGATGAGTAAGTTATGTTATTTAGAAGATTTGTCGTTCAAACGATTTTCGGTGAAAATGGCTCCCGAAAGGGTTGAGCCTAATTCCCGACAAGTTAGAGAATGAACATTTTTCTTTCCAGGGTAATTTGAAATTTTTGTTATAAGGAAGAAAATGGCTCAAGAATGGACTCATTTCAATATTGAATGACGAAGTTATGAAGCGAGGAAGTAGGTGCGTCAACTGGAAAAAAATTGAGTTTGTACGAACTCCGAATGAGGTAATTAAAGAATATCCGAAAATATCAAAAGTAGACCTACAACTTTCATTCTTTAAGTTCTGACAGTTAAGGTCGGGATAAGGGCCTAAAATGGGCATATATCTTTAGAACTGTTGTGTAATTGGAGGCAAACCGGGGTGGTTTCTTCGGAACGCCAGGGCGCCAAGCCATGTTTGACTAGTATTTTCATATTCTAAACATTGGAATTTGGAAATATAGACTAGAGAAATATAAAACAAGGTTTGATAGTTATATTGGACGTGTTAATAGTACGCAATGGCGTGTCGCTTAAGCGTTCGACTTAAATAAGTCGGGCGTACGACGTATAAACGTCGAAACGCCGAGTCGAATGTTAATGAACGTAAATAGTGTTTCGATTATTATGAAACGGACATTATAAAACGTGGAATAGAGTTAAAGTAAACCATAAGTGACGTATATACGTAACTAATTCGTATAATTGGTCTTGATGATATATATAGGTCGTTTGAAGAGTGATTGGATATTGTTCTGGTAAATCACTTGAAAACCAAGTTCTTAAACTTACTCGAATTCTATTGAGCAAGTTTCCTCACCAGTACAAGATAGTTGTTTTGTGCATGTTTCTTAACTTCATTTAAATTGGATGCAAGTTTCATGTTTTTGTGCAAATAGATTATATTTGTAAAAGTTGTTGAGCTATGAATTGTGTTGGTTGCCAATATCTGCACTTATGTGCTTTCATGAAAGAAATGTTTTGTTTTTGAATTGTTTAAGTTATTACAGTTTTGTTGATGCATGCATTCTGTTATGATTAAGTTCATGCTAATTGTTTTAGATGGGCACATGTTAAGGTGTTATATGGAAATAAACACAAGTTGTGTTATGATATTAATGTAGACATTGTTGGTGTCAAAGAGTAGGATTTAAGAAAGGAAAAAGGTAAAAGTCGGTAGGACTAGTTTATAGAGATTGTGATGTTTAAGAATGATAGGAATTTAAGTTATTCTTGTTTATTCGAATTGCTTCTCAACTATTATTTCGTTGATGAAGTTTTCAAAGATTGATGAACTGATTATTGATTTTTGTTGCTTATTCAACTGCTATAACTTGCTGGGCAATTAAATGTTCACTCTTGCAAAACTCTAAAACTCTTGCAGCTAAAGCGAATGGACTTGATTAGTCAGGTGATATTAAGCGAAAGGCTTAAAGGATTACATATTGTATTGTAATAGTTGTTGTAATTATAATATTTTTATGATGTAATATTCATTAATATTATAATTTGAAGATATAAAGGTCTTAGAACCTGGGATTAGCAGTGATTTGATGTAATAATATATTAATTACATTCATGTCATAAGAATATGCCAGATGGGTAGTACCGTGAAGCACCGAACCCGGGCTTAAAGGAATACCCGAGGTTTGGGGGCTTTACAAGATAAATTTATATTAAAGAATATAATTTAATTGAATATAATTAAACGTTAAAATCTGAAAATCAATTTCTATATTTTAAGGTATATTGTGTGAGTTATATCTCTTAATTCGACCGTTTAATCGTCATATTTTTTGATATGTTATACATATATAACCTGAGAATATGTTCGCCAATTTTAAACCGTTAAAGATTAGCGTATAATTTTTTATGTATTTTAAGAAGTGGCTGGTTCGGGATTTTTCAAGCAGATTTAATTTTAGCAACAAGTTCTAATATTTAAATGTATAACTTAATAATTTTAAATTCGATTTGGGTGATTCTTAAGGTTAAATTGGAGTATTTTAAGTCTATTTTCTATTAAAATTAATTAATTTGACAAATAAGTTTTAGTTAATGGTGATAAGACCAGAACAATGGACTGAGGTCTTAAGAATATATAAATTATCATACTAGGATTTTAAGATTTCTTAAGTTTTGTTATTGATTTTTAAGTTTCGGAGTATTAATAGTGATATAAGGTGATAATTAAAGGCACCTTGAATGAATTACGAATTATTATGGAATTATTAGTTTAGATTATATTTAATTCGAGGTGAATATGTTTAGGTGGTGAATAAATTTCGTATTTAATATCGCTAGCATTTGAGGGTAAGATTTTGTGGAGTGTGATATAGGTGGTTTTGCGTATCAGGTACGGATTTCGTACTCCTTCAGCGACAATCCTTTTAATTTTGATTTGTTCGTTTTTCTTTTCGTTTAGAAGTTGCTTATATTGATTTTTAAGTTTTGGAGTATTAATAGGGGTACATGGTTGTTCATTCTCAAATTCATGTGAAAGTTTTGTCTTGGTATATATTAATACTTGGAACTTGTATTTATACTCTTCGATCTAGTGTAGATTGTTTAGTATTTATTTTAATTTTTGTAGAAAAGTACATGTTAATATATTTTTGGAGACTTGTGTTAATGATTCGTTTTGAGTTGACATATACATTTTAGAATCCTCTTGTGTTGACATTGTGTCGCATGCGTTGCGATATGGTATCTTTGATAGAATAAACGATAGGGATACCTGAGTTATAAACGAAGAGGTGAACAAGCGATTAGGCAAGAGTTGATGTTGATTTCAAAAAAGAACAAATGTTTGAAGTAAATAAAAAAGGAGCTGAAAATTGCAGAAGTAAAAGTATCATCTATGATCAGATGGGGCTTTCATGGGGTGATCATCATTTGTGCAAATGACGAAGAATAGCAAAAAATGGCCAAGAGAAAAGAAAAAATTTAGAAAGATTTTGTGAAGATATTAAACATGGAAGAGGAAGTAATTAAGTATAGATCTACACATGGATTGCGTGTCGGGGTATTCCGATGAAGGCTTAGACTATAAAGACTATGAAAATGGTACCTAATTTATGGGGTAATAACCTGTTAGCTATAAAGGAAGAGACGTATACATTTAAAAGAAATGGAGATTGCTTATTTGGTGATCCAGATGATAAGGAGATTGATGACATAATTGATTTGGAGTTTGAATCTAAGTCATATAGTGTGAGAGTCAAGGAAGTGATCTTTGAAGCCGACGATTTAAACGAATGTCATATGATTAAGGAGGAGGAAGAAAAGTAGGAAACCAATCAAGGGGCGGATAACTTTAAATCAGTTGAATTTTTTTCTTAGGATATTGAAAACTTTCAGAAAGAGAGGGATGATAGTAAAGGAAGGTAAGTTTGATAAGGATGCTAAAAAATCAAGGGTCGCCGATAAGGTTGTGAAACTATGTTTTTTGAAAATCAAAGTTCAAGTTTAGATGGGTCTGAAACTTTCAAATCTTTCAAGATGGGCAAAAAGAAAAGAAGGCCAAAAAAGAGAGGAATAAAAAGGTTAAAAAGAGTGTCAAAGAAAAAATTTCAACCTTTATTACTGACATGGTTGGAAGCACTCAGGAATAGTAGTAAACGTATATGAAATATTTTATGTTATCGTTTGATTTCTAGTTTGTTTGGGTTTGAAAGATCTTTTTGAGGACAGGGTGGGTACTATGATTCTGTTTTAAAGTCTTAGTGTGGGAATATATTTCATTTTTATGATATGGGAAAATTTTCAGTTTGGCGGAATTAATATGGTGATAGAATTTAAATATTGGTGTTTACTCATTTGGGATTCCGCTGAGTTTTCTTATGGAGCAGCAGTAGCATGGTTGTTGTTTTTTTTTTGTTGATTTTTGCCTATACTCGGATCTGGTAATTATTTAATTATAATTTCAATTATTGAACAGTGATTGTAAAAGGTGAAATGGTGAAAGAGTTCATGGTCTATATGACCCCTCGGCATAATATGAAAAGCTTTTAACTTCCTAAAAAGGGTAGAAATGGTTGAATGAGATGATAGAAGAGAAATCTTCAAAGGAGAAAAATGTAAAGGTTAAATTGAAAACCTATTTTCGGTGAATAGGAGAAGCAAAGATTAGTAGACTGTAATTTCGGAGACGAAATTCTTAGAAGAAAGGGTGAATGTGATAACCCAAAAATTTAGAAGATCTTGAATGATTAAATTAAAGGTTAAAGTTTAAAACCTAGAGTGAAAATAGATGATTTATTTAAAGTTTTTAAGAAAAATCTAAGGAAATGGTACGTTGAAATGATTCAACGATAAGGTTACGAAAAAGAATAAGACCTAAACCGATTAAGAATGATTTGATATTGTGATTCCGGGGACGGAATCCTTATAAGGGGGAAAGAATGTGATAACCCAAATTTTTGGATAATATTAAAATAAGAATTAAATAAATAAAATTCTTATTAGATAATATGTTGTATGATATTATATTGCATAAGTGGGTATGAACTATGCAATATGTGATGTTTATGCTTAATAAATATATTCAGTATTATATATTTATTATATGTAAATAAATTATAGGGTAATTTATTAAAGAAAATGAGATGAGTAGAATTAAAATAATTTATAATATTAAATTATTTTAATATGGTAGATTGGTGGCATTAAATATACTTAATGTATAACCACTATTTTATTGAAGAAATCATATATTACACTATTGAGTGTAATGTATGCATGTATTTAATGTAGTGAATATATTAATATATTTACTACGCTTAAATAAATTGTGAAAGCAATTTATAGAGAGGAAAGAAAATAATTGGATATATGATATTATGTTACATGAATAATGGTATAATATTTAATATTATACCAAATGATGTAAAGTAAAAATATGATATGACATCCAATATATAAAATATGTATATTGGTATCAACTAGTTAGTAAATTAAATTCATATTTGAATAAATTAAATATATTAAATTATGTATTTAATGTACAAATAAATTGTTTGAAAACAATTTATGGAAAGGAGGAAATTAAATTTAATTATACAATATAGATTGTATAATTTAAATAAGTTATTAAATTAGGTAATGGGGAGTTAATAAATATATATATATTACGCAGGGAAATAAAATTGTGGGAACAATTTGTGTAATGAGGCAAAAAGAGGCGGGTTAGCATTAAATTAAATTCTTGCAAGGAATCATTTTTAACGGGGTAAGGATATTATAATTAATATAATATCTTAAGTAAATGTATAATTTCTTTTGTGGGAAATTATGTAAAACATTTATTTTGTGTAAACAAAGTAGAATGGTAATATTAATAAATTGTATTATGTTTTATGGTGGAATACATAATTGATATATAATTTATGTATTGCCAAGAAGAAAAGAATAATAAGAACGATAAGTTGTTTAAATAATAACTTACTAAATAAACTTAAGTTATTAAAGAGAGGTTAAGTAATTAAATAAATTCTAGCTTGGAATTATTCTAATAAAGCAAAGATATTTTATTAAATATAATATCTTAGTTAATTTAGTAAATTTTCATTTATAAGGGAATAATATGTAACACATACATTTTATGCGAATAAAGGCAAAACATATTATATTTATAAATGTTATGTTTTTTTATGTAGAGGTAATACATAATATATATATATATATATATATATATATATATATATATATATATATATATATATAGCAATTATATATTCTATGTATTCCTATTCTATGTATTCCTAAATTTAATTAAATGAGAGTAAATAAAATAGAAACCCAAGCCAAACACTGTTGAAAGATTGGGGGACAAAAAAATTGGGATTATAAATTTTAGCATCCTAGCCTTCTTTTCCTCTACTAGCCGAATTCTCCCATATTTCTCCTCTTCCTGTGCCGGGCTCCCCTGTCCCAGAAATAAGTCTCAACCGCGCTATTTCTTCCGACATTCAAATCCTAATCGAGCAATTATAATCCAAGAATCAAGCATACAAGGTATACAACTTATTCTATATATATGTTTGCAAATATGGAATTTGAGTATTTAGCATAGCGAGTTAGTAATTTAAATGTGAAATTAGTTGGTTGGGATTGAATTTAACAGTGAAAACAGTTGGTTAATGATCATTTATGTAACGATCAAGCTATGGAAATGGAACTTATAATGTAAAACATGTTTTAGAAACTAAAGGAATGGAATTGGGTCAATGTTTGAAAGTTAGTAAACTAAATTATGAAATAGCTACATACATGTATGGTTTTCTGAGTATTGGTTGTTGTGGACGGAAGTTAGAGCCAAGGAGTATATGATTGGTTGTGCGGAGTAATAAGGTGGCAAAAAAAAAAGGGCTAGAACATAGACCAAACAACATGAAATATGCGTTTTAAGAAAATGCACACCAAGTGCTTGATAAAAGTCCTATATGGACTGTTTTTGTTAAAATCCAAATATTAAGCAAATCCGAGGCTAAGGTAATGTATATTTACACTATATGAAGATGATAGGGGTTTGGGCAAAGTAAATTAGAACGAAATGCGAATTTAAGCCAAAACGAAAGTTGAAAGTTAGTATGTCAAGCCATTTTTGAGCACAGTTTTGGGTAACTTAAAGAGTCCAAAATGGTGAGCTTATAGTTTCTAAAAATAGTCTCATATGCTATATATAACATATTAAAAATTGGTTTTAATCCGGCATATGAGCTAAAAGTTAAAAAGTTGTAAGTTGGCCATGATGTCCAAAACGCATCTGCCCATAGCAGTAGGCAGCAGCAGCACGCTGCAGGGCGGATGGCTGGGGGCTTCTTTAAGCTCTCAGTCAACGAGTTTAAATGATTCAAATTGTTGAACTGGTATGTTTCTAAAATAGGTGAGTACATCACCTATATATTAATATATATATATATATATATATATATATATATATCCAAAACTTAATACAAATGAATCGAAGATGTAAAAAATTAAACTACGTGAAATAAACATGTTAGAAACCGAAAAATTGTGAACTGCTGACCCTAAGAACAAATTTGGGGCTAGCTAGAATTTCCAGAAACTTCTGGGCTTTTGGGGTATTATAGTAAATTGAATAAGCTTTCCATAGACTCCGGAACGGATGAATTCCGATTTCGGAGCAAAGAGTTATGACCGTTCAAAATAGTTGCGTCAAAACTGTCTAAACTCGGGGCAGTCACCTTGCACGAATTTTCTGGAATTCTGTGTTTTGAATTTGGAAATGGTCAAAGAATGAAAGTTGTAGTCCCGGAAGTTAGCTTTGCGTGGGCTCGAGAATCGCCTAAAAATGTTTTAAAATGAAAAAGTTATGACTGTTTTAGCGAGAGAGGGTACAGCTGGGAAGAAATTGAAACTGTTATGAACGTCTACTTTTGACGCATTATTTGGGCTGCCTAATGAGCCCGAATTGGGTGACTCGTATTTTTTAAAAATAGTCTCATATATTATATATAACATATTTAAAATTCGTTGTAATCCAGTATACGAGCTAGAAGTAATGAGGTCGCAAAATGGGCACGTTGGAAATAGAGCTGCTGCCCATGGCAGCAGCAGTGGTGATGTTTGGCAATGGCTGGGGGTTTTCCTTGGGCTCTCAGCCAACAAACTTAAATTGCTTAAGATGCACGACTAATGTTTTACTATAATAGCTGAGTATATCACCTACATAATATCAAAATTCCATATGAATAGATCAAAGCCGTGAGGAGCGAAAAGCTAGCAAAACAAGAGAAAAGAAGAAGGGGTTGTTGCCCATTGGCAGCAGCAGTTAGCAACAAGGAGCAAATTTGGAAAGCAATTGGGTTCATATATATTATATAGTACTGCAAATTGTTAGCTATTTTAATAGGTGGGTGTACCATCTATAATTTATTAAGAGTTAATTGTGAAATGGATTATTAAACTAGGAACTAAAATTTGCATGAGGTTTGGGGCAAGGGAAAGAGTTGCTGCCATTTGGCAGCAGTGAACAACAGTAGACAGCAGCGTTGAGGAGCCATCTTGGCTTTAATTTAGTTCAATAGTTTACCCAAAAAGTTGAGTTTGTTATCTCTAAATGGACAGGTGTATAAAATCTACAACCTACCTACAGTTTGATACCATTGAGTTAGTAATCTATAAGTTAAAGTCTAGTAGAGATATTGGGTATCTAAATTGGGGCTGTTAAGCTAAGTTTGAAACTGTTAATGCCTCGAAGGGGCTGTTTTGTCAATATGATGAAAAACAACAATATTTAAAGCATTAGTGGATCTAAATGGAACTATAAAGTATTACGAAAGCTATACGTTGTCCATAGAAGTTATAATTACACTCAAAGCACAAAATGAGTTTTGAATTCACCTTGAATACCTAAAGTATGTATAAAAAGTATGGAATACCCATGTAATAGGATACAAGAGAATTATAAAAAAGAAAGTGTGAGGTATTCATGAATTAAAATCATGTCAAGGGTTGTTAAAGCGATAAAAGACTATCGTGAGTAAAAGAATAAACGTTTTTGAAAAGAATATAAGAAGTTTTCAAAAACGAGAATTAAAAGTTAAGGATATGGCCAATATGGATATATAATATATAACTATACATGTTATATGACATGGACACATAACTAATATGTTTTGTATGTGAAGACAATTATTTAAAAGTCATGTTGGAACTTTTTGAGAATGTATAGCTATAATAAGCTGAAACTTAAAATATTTGAAAAAAAGAATATGGAAGTTTCTTGGAAATGAAAATATCAGTTACTAATATAACGTATATGAATGTTTAATATCTATACATGAGTATGTGGCTAATGTATGCATACATGTGAACATAACTGTGTAGGATTCGTGAAGCGAAGTTAAACTAAAGTTTGTATCAATGGTCGTTGAACGAGGCAAGTTTTTCAGTTCTATTATGTTTGTGGATTAAATGTGATTATGTGGTGAGTTACATACCATGCTTTATGAATTGTTAAAGTCAAAATATGACTAAGTTAATTGAGTTATGGAACTCAATTTATATGTGATATGTGATAGCACATGTTGTATGATGTAACTCAATAAATTAGAAATGTATAATGCATGAATGTATGCTTTGTAAGTAATTATTGATGCATGTAGGAAATGCATAGTAAAGAATATATGTTGCATGCGGATATGCGTAGTAAAGGAAATATAGTGCATATGGAATTGTGTGCTATGTGAAACATGATAGACTGTTAAATTTGTTGGGCTGTCGAGCTCAATCTTGCAAACACTAACTTTTTGCAGGTTAATGATGTTAAGCAATATTACTTGCTATACGGTTTGCTATTACTTTTATTCCCGTCACATATTCTTTAATTAGCTTTATTCTTTTATTTGGCATAATGGGCCCTAGGATATAAGATTGAGAGAGTCAATTGGAAATTTTCACTCTTGAGCGCAGGGAACGCGTGATACATACAAGATGTCTCCTCTCAATTCATATGAGTACCCAATATAATAATTAATTAATTTTATTCTATGTAATAGCAATTCTTATATAATTTATTTAACATAATTTTCCTTCTCAATAGTTGTTGACATGACTGTTTTGGATAGGCCTAACAACAGTGCATGTGTAGTTTCAGGGACCTCTCGCCACCGGAAGTGGTTAGTATGAAATTTATTTTGGGGTAAGTTGGTCAATTGACCAATAGAATACTGACACGCAGGCGAGATTGTATGTGTGTCACTATTCTATTAGTCAATTGACCAACTTACCAAAAAAATAACTTCATGCTAACCGGATCCGTTTTCAAGTTTTTAGGTCAGGTTCAGGAAAGAGCTACAAGTTGGCTACTTGTTGGTGGCGAGGGATCTGGTTAGCATGAAGTTATTTTTTTGATAAATTGGTCAATTGACTAATAGAATAGTGACAATCTGATTTATCCAATTTTTTCAAAATTAAATTTCTCTAATTTTTTTTATAGTACTTTGTATAACTATTTTTAATTTAAAATCAAACATGTAATATTTTTATTACTAGCAAGATATTATATAAAAAATATTATGAATTTATAATGAAATAACTTAAATAAGTGCATAATTAAAAATATACAAAATGCAAATTTTTTTAAAAAAAATTATATATATAATACATATATGGACGAGGGTGAGATGGTATATATGATATCCGACCCTAACTATAAAATTTTAAAAATCAAGTCGCATTAGGGCGAAATCAGACGAATTTGAACAACTGCTTAACACATAAATTTGGTACACTTCGCTCTGAAATATTAAATGTGGTGATTCAAAACATTTTCCTCCTATTTATTTAAACTTTTATTGCACAAGTATGATTATAACTTTATGATTTATAAACGAGGAAAATCATCTTATATATGCCTTGTCCCTATAACCAATGGCTAAGATCAAACACAATGGAAAGTTACGATCAACTATATAGTATTATCCTCTAAATTATCTAGGGAATGCCAACTAATGCAGCCAAATGAGCACCTTATGGGTGTCAAGGTAAATGTTGACATGGTGTTATCTCATTGAAAAATGATTTTGTTACCACATTACGCTTAGGAACAACTCAACTGTTTTTAACTATATTTCAACTAGTTTTAACTATATCCTTTTAGAAAGTTTTTTATCAGCGTACTATGTTCCAAAGTAAAGCATTTCGTACCCTCCATTCCGGATCCGGATCCGGATCCTCTATGAGGATTTCTCTGTGAGGGTTTTATTGTGGGGTTGACAACACATTAAAAAAGAGATTCAATGGCTCACAATTCTTTTTTTTTTTTTTTTTTTGTATAAAAATGACGCCGTTTTGATAGGAATTTTTTTTTTACAAGTTGACAAAAAATTAAAAGTCACCAAACACCGTTTATTTTTACATATAATTATTTTAAATTTCTTGATTATTATGTATATGATTTTTTTTATATTTAATAACTTAGCTTGCTATTAATATTAGGATAACTACAAACTTGGCTCAAAAAAATGAATAAATATATCGGTTATAATTATCGTTAATGTTTTCAATGTGGCTTTAGTTATTTTTCGTTTATTATTGTTTTTGTTTGTTTATTTATATTATTATTTATTATTATTATTATTATTTGTATTTATTTATTCCATAAAAAGAGTTTACTCTCACCATTGAAAATATTATTATTATTTACTCTAACCATTGGGTCGTCTAGGTCAACCAAGAAAATATTATTGACCTATCAATTATTATTATTTACATATTCCTTTATATCTTTTTTATTATTAATAATCGTTTTACTTTACCTCTCTTAATCCACTACTCAACGGAGACAATCACCATCACAATTCAAATACTATTTTAAATGTATTCTTTTTACTTTACTTTGTTTGTTTGGTAAAAGTAAATGGCGTTTGGTGGCTTCCAATTTTCTATCAACTTGTAAAAACATTTTTTATCAAAACGACGTCGTTTTGATACACAAACAAAAAAAGAGATGTGAGTCATTGGATCTCCTTTTTAATGTGTTGGGTCAACCCCACAGCAAAACCCTCACAAGATCCTCACAGAGAAAACCTCATAGAGGATCCGGATCCCTCCATTCCCATTTATTAGATGTTTTAGGCAATTGAAAATTTTCCTATATATTTGTTGTTAGCAAATTTTTAGAAAGCATTAATTACAATTTTTCCTATATTGTCCTCAATTTTCTTCTTTTATAATCTCTCATTTATCTAGGCAAGTTTATACATATTTCCTTAATTTATGTAAGGATAGTTGTGGTAATATATATATATATATATATAGTCCATTTCTTAGGCTCACACTTCCTTTTTTTTTTAATAAAAAAAATATAACAAATAAAAATGTATAATAATTTTTGGAATTGAAAGTTTTTTTAAAAAACTGCTTTGGGTTGATTTGAGTACAAATAACAAAGCCAAAATTATTTTTTTTGTGCAACTTTCAATTCCAAAATTATTATACATTTTTATTATTTTATGTTTTTTTATAAAAAAAAAAAAAAAAAAAAGGCTGAGCTTTCAATAAGGGTGAGCCTAAGATCCTTGATATATATATCAATCTTAATCATAAAAGTGGAGCGATAAATGACTTACTTAAAAAATGTGTTACACACTACAAGGTCAAATAATAGGAAGGGTTAAATATATTTACGTCCCTCGAAGTATGACCCCTTTTACACTTGTGACCCTAATGTTTAAAATTTTACATTAGCATAGTATAAGTACACTTAAGTAAACAAAAGTAACCCTAAATCATAAGCTCGACCATAGGATCTTGGATATTCCCAAGGCAGACCATCAGATCGGAGGGAGAACTACCGACCCATGTCGTACACTTCCATTCTTGGCTTCGAAGACGGTTTCTGAAAAATTGTATTTTTATAATTTTCAATATATTTTATCATTAAAAAAATTAATACATGTATATATTTATTAAATTTGTATAATTATATTAAATTTGTATAATTTGATTATAAAATTATAAATACAATTTAAAATTATAAAAAAAAATTATAATTACAATTTAAAATTATACAAACAATTTAAAATTACAAAATTATAAAAACAATTTAAAATTATAAAGCCAAATTAAAAACATTAGGAAACACATTAAATATATTTGAATACAAATTAAGAGTATATTAACAAAAAAAACAAAAAAAAATAAAAATAAAAAAACAAATAAAAAAAAACAAATTAGGCACAAAAATTATATCCAAATTGATAAAACATTAAAGACTCTATATTACACCCAAATTCGAACTGAAAATAAATGGATCAAACATCATCCCCAACCCACACTCCATGAATTCCGGCAAGGTTATGCCCAGAATCGTTGTGACCATCACAAATTCCACCAATAGCAACCAATCACAGCATAAGACAGAACAGAGGAGAAATTTCGTCCATTCAAAACACCCATGTACAAGAAGAGATAACATAGGAAAAAGTTCTAAACACCCATAAACAATAAGATATAAACATAGGAACAACGAGATCGAAAACATCCAATCTGAAAATAAATAGATAAACAGTAAAGCATAAAAGACAAATCGGAAACAAGTCATTCGTGTAATCAAAAATCAAACCACCGGAATCATAGGTTCCATATTCTCGCCCATAAAACCGAACCTAGATGCCAGAAAAGCAGTTCAAGACCTAAAGGTGACCAAATCTGAACGATCCCTCACGTCCAACACCTTAAACCCAGTAAACCATTGTAGAATTATAAACACGATTAGTTTAAAGAAGACTAGAAGAGTGACTAACGGATGAGCTATGAAGGAATTCTTCGAAGACTCCCAAAGGAAGGGACATACGCCAAACTGAACAATGGCGAACTTCTCCACTGAGTCTTTAACTTTGAGATACCGAACGTTGAATCGGTCGGACTCGAAAGATTCATTCCACGGGACGCTGGTGATTCTGGTCATCTCTAGGTCAATCGCCAAGAAGTCAGTGTCTCGGACGTGGCGCCGAAGCTCGGCTAGAGTCAATTCGAAGTTGGATTTGGTGACATTCTTAATGGAGAAGCTGGTTTTAGTCGAAGATGATGAGGATGAAGAGGAAAATGGGCGAATAGAAGATGTTAGGGTTAGAGTTTTTGTGACGCCCCCAAATTCACGATATCAAGCATTCAACATTGTATAACATTAAACTTAATAAAGTTACCACATCAGAGTTCTTCTAATCCCAAGTACGTAGACATTTAAGTGTTTATTACATGATAACTAAATATTTACAAATATATAAACTATCTATTACATCATATTCCAACTACTCCGTAGCTTTTCCTTTTCCTTTATCTCTATTAGACCCCTCTGTTGGAGTTTGATTAGCTGAAAACATTTATAACGAAGTAAGAATGAGCATTCAATTGCTCAACAAGATAACAAGTAATAGCATTCTTTAATATCTTAACAATAAATAAATGTTTTATTTGAAGCATGCTCAGTGAAATAAAACTGCAAAGCAAATAAATCTTGAATCATTAATCATATTCTTGGAATAACATATTAACATCGAATTGTGGAGAGGTCATAAGACCATGAACAAGCTTTTTCTTTTCTTGAAAAGGTTCTATCAGAAATTTATCTGTGAACCGTCTTATCTTACGAGCACGGTGGGTGATCAACCCTTTATGCCTTGTATTGATCAATACTATCTTATCCGGAACAATTTTTATGTTCAACGTCACCGCTCCCAGAGCGCAATATAAAATATCCTAATTAATTCAGGGATTGTTCATTCTCAGAATCCAACTATATCAATATAGCTGGACAGCTCAAATCATATATCACAGTAATATCCCAAGACTTAATATAGAAGAATTGAAATACTTTGATCTATGTCTAGCCAAAACAAATGGTTTAGACTATCTTTAAACTGTTCATGCATATTAAATTTCATCTAATATACATGATAACATCTTAACCATTCTCTTGAAGCTGATTGGAATAAAAAGGTTTGAATACCTTGTATTATTCATAAATAAATGAGAGATCTATCTCCTCTATTCAAGTACCTAGCCATAATAGTTAACACAAATCTTTAGTTTAGTTACTAACTTATGCACATATATAAGTTTACATACACAGCTTTCATTACATACCTTTAGTTTTCAAACATAAATCATATCAGATTGCATATAGCTATTTAACATATCATATTAACAACACTGTCATATCTACACAATAGTCAATGATCACACTGTCTTTACCCGACTAATTCCACATAGACTTTCACAAATTATTTACTAATCCCATATTATCTAATTTCTTCCATATATGGCATTGCTTAATCGAAACATAGTAAGAGTGTATTTACCTTTGATAACCAGCTACAATTTATTTGTAATCAACCCGTGTCCTTAATTTCTCCTGCTACTTAAATGGAAGGAACCAAAATTTTGGCCCATTAGCTCATGCTTCGGCTGGAACAAGAGAAAACTGGAGATTTGGAGAAGGAAAGTGGCGGTGGAGATAGGAAAGAGAAGGAGCGTGAGATGAGTTTCAGTTTTTTTATTATTATAGAAAACTCATACTTGGGCAACACGTACTGTAGCCTTACTGAATTGATAGCCTACACAATTCTTCAGTTTACAGATCCTGTTAATATTACTTGAAGGTTACTCCTTCAATTAAAACTTCCCAGTTCATGCTCTCCTTCTTTAACTGATAAGTTTTTAAACTTAAGGCTGTGTTTGGTTAAAATAACCAATTATCTCCCCCTCCGTACATATCGCATAACAAATACTGCATTTTAAATATACCAAATGCACCCTAAAAAGTCGAATAAAATATCCATGAATTATTTCCATCCAAATGGAAACTATTTATTAAATAAAATATTTTATTTAATAAATTAATTAAAATAATTTATTTGTCATACATTACTTTAATATCCACAAAATAATTTGCTTCCATAATTTATTTATGCGATATATATATATATATATATATATATATATATATATATATATATATATATACATGCACATTTTATATTGCAACAAATAAAGTATGCCACATCATACAACTCATTAAAATAAAAATTTTATTTATTTTTATTTTATTTACTAGGAAAAAAAATGTAATCGCTACCATTTTGGAGAGTACCCTAACCATCCACAGCTTCTTCATTACTTGATGATGCTCATATGCTCCCTATGTAATTTGTTTATGGACCCAAAGTACTTCTCAAAGTTTAGAAGAAGAGAGGAATGGAATTTAAAATGGGAAAAAGCACATTTAGGTCGTCGTGTTTTAAGCAATTAGTCACTGTAGTTTAAAAAAATCAATTGGCCCACTGTGTTTTTTAAAAATTGTTAATCAAGTCATTTCGTCCAATTTTACTCACGGACGTTAAAAAAATAGACCAATTTTCCTACATGGCTTTTGAAAAAAAAAACAAGTTATTTCTTATGTGGCAAGCCAGTCAGCCAAATTCTTAATACTTGAAAATTGGAAGAAGAAAAAAAAACACCTTTACCCCCATTGTGTTCGTCGAGTTGTAATCATTGAGTCACTGTACTTTAAAAAAATACAATTGGCCCACTGTAGTTTTAAAAAATGTTTAATTGGGTCATTTCGTCAAATTTAGTGGATGTCTGTTTATTTATTTCTTACATGACATTTTAAAAAAAAGGAATTCAGATGTTTTAAAAATACTTTTATGTTTTAAAATACTTATAAGTTTTTTAAAAATAAAATTACTTTTATGTTTTATTTTCTTTCTTTTTAAAAATAAAAAATACTTTGAATTAACCCGTAAGGAAATGATCCAGATGGAGAAAGAACTCAGAGAAGAGAGAGAAATAATAGGTAAAGAAAGAAAAGTATAAAAGTAAAAGTATAACATAAGTATTTTAGGTAAAGAAAAGAAAGAAAATAAAACATAAAAGTATTTTTATTTTTATTTTAAAATAAAACATACATATTATAAATATTATAATATTAATTTTTATTAATATTATACATATTGTAAATATTTAGGTAAAGAAAAGAAAGAAAATAAAACATAAAAGTATTTTTATTTTTATTTTTAAAATAAAACATACATATTATAAACATTATAATATTAATTTGTATTAATATTATACATATTATAAATATTTTCTACCTCATTTTTAGCATTTGCATACCATATCCACGTGTGTCTGATTATTTGATTTCACGTCATTTCCTTGAATTTCTTTTTTTTTTAAATGTCATGTAAGAAATAAATAAACAGACATCCACTAAATTTGACGAAATGGCCCAATTAAACATTTTTTAAAACCACGTTAGGTCAATCAGATTTTTTTTAAAAGTCACAGTTGGCTCAATCTTCTAACTCGAACCGAATAGAATGGGGGTAAATGTGTGTTTTTTTTTCTTTCCAATTTTCAAGTATTAGGAATTTGGCTGACTAGCTTGCCACGTAGGAAATAACTTGTTTTTTTTTCAAAAGTCACGTAGGAAAATTGATCCAATTTTTTATCGTCGTGAGTAAAATTGAACGGAATGACTTGATTAATAATTTTTAAAAAACAAAGTGGGCCGATTGAATTTTTTTTAAACTACAGTGACTAATTGCTTAAAACACGATGACCACAGTGAGGTAAAGATGTTTTTTCCCAATTTAAAATTTAGGTCAGAAAAAGAAAAGAGTGTAATTTATTTATTCTTTGTTTGTGTGAAATTTTTTTTTCATGAGAAAAAGAAAAGAGTCTAACATGTTATCTTTAATTTGTTTCCTAATGTTTTTAATTTATTTTTATAATTTTTATAATTTTAAATTGCATTTATAATTTTTTATAATTTTAAGTTGTATTTATAATTTTATAATCAAATTATACTGGATTTAATATAAGTATCTGAATTTAACAAGTATATACATGTAATATTTTTTTAATGGTAAAATACACTGAAATACGTTGAAAATTATAAAAATATGATTTTTCTGGTGATATGTCAGCACTCGAGCAATTTTTTGGCCGAAAATGGATTTAGGATCACTTTTATTTACTTAGATGTATTTGGAGTATGCTATGTAACCCTAATAAGAATGGAGGGAGCAGTAACCAATGTTTTAAAAAAACTTGGACCTGAGATAAAGTAAAAATCGAAATCGATCCGCCCCATAGGTCCAATTTGGCCCAGTGACTCAGTTTTGGTCAAAACCCGACCACCGGTCCAACTAGTGATCCAACCGGTAAACCCGTTTAATTGACCCAGCTGACCCGGTTATTAATTATTTATTTTTTTATCAAAATTTTTTTAATATTAAAATTAACCATTTTTATTAATATTATAACTAATCTTTATAATGTTTTAGTTCATGAAAAATGAGATTTTAAAGAAATTTATTACTTATTAATAATATATATTTTTATATATTAATGACGTCATTTGGTAAATTAATTTATTTGGATTAAATGATCCATCCACCCAGTACCATTTCCGGTTCGATAAACTGTTCGGTTTTGAGAACCTTGGTAGTAACTTCTATAGAGACAACAATAAATATGAGAGAAAGAGAAAGAAACATTCTCATATGAAAAAACAAAAATCTAACAAAAGCACAAAACAATTATCAAATTTAAATGCTGATAAAATTCATAGCTCCGGATTGAAAAAATCTAGAACACAACTTCAAATATGATCAAACAAAAAATAAGGTCCTACTAGAAGAACAAAATTAACTCTTCTTTTCACCTCCAGTCGTCTTCTTCTTTGATGTTACCTGCGAGTACAAGAAAGTCCCAAATATAGCAATGGCGGATCCAAGTGCATTCAAAGGCCTAACCGGATTCCTGAAAACCAAAATTGTGGCAATAATCACCACAATTCTCTTCATTGTGTTTCCAACAGAAAACGTCAGCGGGCTAATATCATCTAGTGCTTGATAAGATGATTGGTTATACAGATGATAAAACACCCCAGACACCATAACCCATAGATAAAATGTGGATGGTTTTCCTATAGTTTCAATAGCCTTGTGATACCCTCCAATCCATTGAGAACCTTCAACAAAAATCGCCACCGGAAATAGATACAGCGTCGAGATTATAGTAATCCAACCATACAAATTCAACCCATCTACTTCCTTAAAGTTCTGCAAACTCTTTTTTGAATAAATATTTCGAAGAACAAATCCAACATTACTAATTAAAGCACCCCACAAGCCTCCAAAATTAAAAGACACTTCAGTTACAGCAGCAAGAGAACAACCCAAGACAATTGGAATAATCGAGAGCCAAACAGGTAGAGGGTAAGTATCACCAAGTACAGAGGAAAATACCACAGTGAAAACAGGTTCTGCAGATTTTATAACATGGGTGAAAGAAACAGCCACTTTAGAGAATGAAACACAAGCAGAGATGTGCCCAATTGTATGGAAAAGTGCAGGTCCAAGAAGGGCAATGAGGAATGATTTGGAGATTTTTGGGCAAGATTGAAGCTTTGTAGACCATAGAATTAACATAAAAACAGACCCACAAAACAGCTGAAAAGAAGCAAGAAGCCATGGAAATGGGAAGATGTTCAATACCTTCTTATTGTAGATGTTGAAAACAATGTTCTGAAAGTACCAGAACCCAAAAACAAGGGCAAGTTGGAGAGTTTTGTTTGGCTTTGAAACTTCAATTTCTCCATCTGGGCTTGATTCTTGTGGAACATCTGATGATGCTTTGGGGATCTGGGATCCGGGTTTTGAAGAAAACCCAAACGGGTCAGCATTATTTTTTCTGAAATGTGAGCTCAGACTGGAGATCTGAGAAACGGGTTTGGAGAAAGACCCAAATGGGTCGACATGGATCTTGCTTATAGGAAGAGATTGTTGGTTTTTCAGATGTTGAGTTCTTCTGTTCACAAGATTTGGATCCAAAAGTGAAGCATTTATCGGGTACTTGTTAGATTTGGAGAAAGTGACACTTGATGAGGGAATAAGATTCAAAATGAGCATTGTTGAAGAGAGAAAGACAAATTCTTTCTGCTATTAACAGTGAAGGAAAAAGGAGATTCAGGAGGAGAAATGTGTGCTAATAGGATTTGCGAGTACTCAGTCAAGAATGGCGATTTGGGAAAGTTGTGTGTGAACTGTGACCTTGGGACTACTCTGTGACTGCTTATTTTGTTTCTATGACACGGTTTAGAACTATTGGAAGAGAGTGGCATGTGGCCCCTTCGAGTGCGATACTCAAATTTAAAATAGCGCAAGGGTCATATAGATAGAGAGCCAACGAGAAACACAGGTTAGCGATTTTTTGGGAGGTGGTTACATGAAGTTTATTTTTGAATAAGATGGTTAATTAATGAATAGAAGTCTTGACACGCGAGGCGAGATTTTATGTGCATGTCACAAGATTTTATTGGTAATCGAATTAACTTACCAACAAATAAACTTCAAGCTAACCGAATACGATTTTTTGTATCATTTTTTATTGTTAATTATGTGCATAATTATTATTAGGCCTAAATATGGATTAATTTCATGAACTTTTAATATTTTTCCATTTTGGGGATTGTCTTCTTAATTTATTTAATTAGGAAATTAAACTTTTAATTTTTTTCCACTTTGGGGATTGTCTTCACAATTTTTTGCATTAGAGGATTAAACTTTTAAATTTTTTTAATTATGTCTAAATTGATAGTGCCACATCAGAAAATTGATGACATGACAGTAACACGTGACTAAAAAATACTTGTGTTGTGACGCCCCCAAATCCTGGTACTTCATTTCCTCAAGATTTGGTGTTCACTTAATCAAAACATTCATTTCTAACTACCCAATTATAATAAAATTGAATAATAAAAACATGCCCATACAGGATTAAACTTAAATAAAAATCTCCCAGATTATCTAACCTTTAATCATCATTCAAATGCGGAAAACATTACATAACTTCTTTAAAATAAAGTCTAAGATCAACATAATAAAAGTTTAACATCTTAATCAAAGTAAAAATTACAAGTCTTCATCACTTGTACATTTTTCTCTTTCCTTTGCTAGTCGAAGGTTCACATACCATCTCTTCTTTAGCTGCAATGAGTTTATAAATATGCAAGAGTGAGCAAAACAATTGCTCACTGGATATAATATGGAATCAACAGGAGTATAACAATAATAACTGTCGAAATAGGCTCATCAAAAGTGAATAGTACTCTATCAATAATAATCAGAAATTGAAATCCCAAAATATAGAAAATATACATCATTTGAGGGTCGTAAGACCATGAACTACGCCCACGATTGCAAGTAATCTTTCAACTCCAACTTTAACAAATCGTAAGACTATAAAGACCTCGTCTTGGGGATCGACCCTTACGTCTAAATGTATTATGCACAAACATTTTAACGCTTATCGTAAGTTAACCCCTAATCATAACAATAGGGTTGTTCATCTCGATTATTTAGAGTACAAGTCCGCACTGAAGGAAGTTTGGTTTGGATAAGTTTTCAAGGTAATTTGGAATTCAACGAACATCAACTAAGGAGTAGTTGAATAACACCAATAACACTATACTATAGAATAATAGTGATTGAATCAATCATAGTAAACTAAAGTCATGCTTTAGGAATAATCTAATAGCATACAATTTGAATAACTATAGCGTACCTTACTTGAACAATACTAAGCCAAGGTTAATTAGAATTGAATACTAAGCATGTATAGCAATTTGAACGATAGAAATGTTCGACATTAGTATATATAGTTGTGCATGCTAAATAACAAGTTAAATACAAGAATAACTTGTTCAACATCAAACCAAAGTTTAGACAGCTTGCATCATTATAAGGTAATCGAATTGAAAACAATAATTAGTTTAACAAGATAAAGGATTAGAAAACTTGCCTTGCTCGTAGGCTAAACCGAATCAATTCGAATCACAATACCCTATATACATATATTTATATATATAGGTCATCATGACGTAGTTAGTCACTACCACTTTACAACTTAACTAACTACATTCATCATGTATGTTTGATTATTTAATCACATAATCAAGTTATAACACAAGTTAATCTTTAATAACAAAATTATTCATAGTATAGAAATACTAAAATCAACATTTTACAGTCCTACTATCATCACATAACTTTTCTTAAAAATTCGTGTACAAAAAGTACACTATCAGACCATTACTCATTTAACTTTCATGTGCAGCCACGATTTACACTATGGTCATATTGCCATGGGGATGGCGTTATGAGTAAATAAATAAAACCACGGTGCCTTCTTTACTAAGAAAATCTTCTTTGATGGCGTAACTATGATTCGACGACCTTCGATAACAAATCAAGAAAAAACCATTTTGGCCTACAAGCTCGTTTCTAACAGACTAATTCACATGCAATTCATACAAAAACTTCATGTAAACATAATTCAAGAACTCCTAACATGTTTCTACCTATACAACAACATAAACAACGAATTTAAAACATCAAATTTCACTGTTTTTGATAAAAACTCACTTTTTGATATTTCAATGAAAATCAACACTGTAAATTTTGTTTTTCAACCAAAACAATTAATTCAAAGTATCTTTATCAATAATTATACATACTCTATCAAATTAGATGGTCAATTTATCAACTAAACAACTAATTAACTCTCAATTTCTACTTTAAATTAACTCATACTCATTCACAAAAACTCTCTGTAAAAAGGTTTTCTTCACAAATTACATACATATCATCAATTAATTGATTATAACTTATGAAAATAGTTTTAACATCACTAGTTTATCATATAAAGCCACATAACAACAACAATTCATCCTTACAAAGGATTCTACGAGAAAATTTGGAAGAGAAAAACTAAACTTTTAAAACTAAAAAGTATAGAATAATACCTTGAAGAAGATGATGATACTATCTCTTTGATTGTCAAGCTTTTCTCCTCTTCACTCCTAATTCTCTAGGATTCTCTCACTTTTCTTCTTCTTTTCTTCTTCTTCTTCCTCTGAGTTTTTCTCTTTTTCTCTCTTACCTCTATCCTCTATTCTTACGTCTTAGAATATAACGCATATAAGATATAATATATATTAATTATATAATATAATACTAACTTAACTGACATCAATTATAATTTTTTTTGAAATCAAAAGCCACAAGGCTTGTTTGGTTAACTAACTAAAAATAACCCATTAATCCTTATGCCTTGTTTGGTAAACCTAATTAAAACAAATGGATTAATCCTTATACCTTGATTGATAAAACATCATTAGATTAAAGACTTATTATGCATTAAGACATGTTTGGCAAAACTAAATTAAACTCTTTTAATTTATTTTAATAACTCCTTTATAGCAAAGTTATTTGTCACACTTCTATTAAATTAAATAATCAATTTAATCAATTCAAATACTAATCTATTAAATTACTTTAACACATAAATCATTATCTCATAATTATAATTTCCTTTATAATTATAATTTTATTCAACCAACTAACACTTTATTTTAAATCACAAATTCCAATTAGAATATTATAATTCATTTAATCATTATTAGCTCTCTAACTTAATTATTAAATTAAATTAGTATATAACCTCATAACAATTAATTTTCTTAGTTCCTTAATTATTTATTCAACAAATAATTAACTAAATCACATCAACTCAAATTGCCATTAAATACTTATATAATTGATAAATATTTAATATTTAATATTTTAATTATTTATTCAACAAATAATTAACTAAACCACATCAACTCAAATTGAACAATTATTTATTCAATAATAAACATATCTATTAAATACTTATATAAATCAATAAATATTTAATATTACACTTTAAAATTACGGAATGTTACATCATTCCCTCCTTACAAGGATTACATCCTCGAATCACAACTCAAACAAATCATTCGTTACATTCTTCCCTACTTACAAAGATTATGTCCCCAGAATCGAAGACACAGATTAAACAAATAACTCAGGGTACTCTTTCAACATTTTCTCTTGAGTTCCCGTAGCTTCTTCGTTGTGGTTCCTCCATATCACCTTCACGGAAGGTATCACTTTATTCTGAGCACTTGTTCTTTCATCGACTATCCGGATAAGAACCTCTTCATAAAGACAAATCTTTCTCGAATACGCAACGGTTCGTACTCGATCACGTGTTTGTAGTCGGGTTTATATGGTCGTAACATCAAATTTGAAAAACATTATGAATGTTTTCCAACTCGGAGGTAGAGCTACCTCGTAAGCCACTTCTCCCTCTCTTCGACACTTGAAAGGGTCCAATAAACCTCGGGCTTAGCTTTCCTTTTTTTATCAAACGAATTTTCCCCTTCCAGGAGAAACTTTTAGGAATACAAAGTTTCTACGTCGAATGCACGATCTTATGCGTGTTGATCGGCATACTTTTTTCATACATCTTGAGTCTGCTACCAATCTTGCCTGATGAGTTTGACAACGTCGCCAATTTGTTGCACTAGTTCCGGTCCTAGCAGTTGACGTTCACCGACTTCATCCCAGTATAGTGGAGTTCTGCACTTTCTACCGTACAATGCCTCGTAAGGTGGCATGTCGATGCTCGCGTGATAACTGTTGTTGTAAGCAAATTCCACCAACGGTAATTATTCTTCCCAGCTTCCTTTAAAGTCCATGACACATGCTCTTAGCATATCTTCTAATGTTTGAATTGTTCGTTCGTTTTGGCCATCTGTTTGTGGATGATAAGCTGTACTCATTCGCAACTGTGTCCCCATGCATTCTTGTAGTCTCTTCTAGAAATTAGACGTGAATCGCGGATCCTACTATCGGACCTGATTGATATTGGCACTCCATGCCTCAAAGCGATCTCTTTAATGTACAATCTTGCCAACCGATCCAAATTGAATCTAATCTTTATTGGTAAAAGTGCGGATTTAAATCGGTCTGTCCACTATCACCCAAATCGCATCGCATCCCTCTACGAGTAGTTGGAAGACCCACCACAAAATCCATCGTGATGTGTTCCCACTTCCATTCCGATATTTCCAGCGGTTGGAGTAATCCATTTGGGTCTTTGATGTTAAACTTTTACTCTTTGACATGTCGAAGCATTTATTCACGCGTTCTGCAACGTCCCTTTTCATATTCGGCCACCAAAATGTCGAGCAAATCTTGATACATTTTGTGCTTCTGGATGAATTGAATATCTTAAGCTATGAGCTTGATCCAAAATTTCTTCTTTTCGACTCACGGTGTTCTTTGGAACCAGATTCTTCCCTCAAACCGCATAGTAGTCCTTGATTGTCGATCTTGTATTTTACATCACTACTCTCAATCGATTCTCTTTGATTTTCCCACACTCTTCATCTTGTAGTTGAGCATTCTTCACTTTGTCCACTAAAGTTGGACCAACTTCTATCTGGAATAGTTGTTAAATCGATTCTTTTGGAAATTTGATTTCCAACTCCGGTTTTGTCATTCTTTGAAATGAGCTCCTCTGAGTTGTTATCGGCATCAACTTTTCCCGACCTTTCTTGCTTAAAGCATCTGCACCACATTAACTTTGCTTTGCGGATGATAAAAGATCTCACAATCGTAATCTTTGATCAATTCCATCCACCTTCTTTGTGCGTGTTCAAATCTTTACGAGTGAAAATATACTTGAGACTTTTATGATGCGTGTAGATCTCACATTTCTCTCCATAGAGATAGTGTCTCCATATCTTGAGAGCAAATACTACTGCAGCCGAATTCCAAATCATGAGTCGGATACCCTTTTCATAATCCTTGATTTGTCTTGATGCATACTGCATAACTTTTTGAGATTCTGCATAAGAACACAACCCAACCCTTTGTGTGAGGCATCACTATACACCACAAAATTTCCTGTATTATCTGATAATGCCAACACAGGTGCCATACTTAGCTTTTTCTTCAAATCTTGAAAACTTTCTTCACATTCTCGAATCCAAATGAATTTTTCTGACTTTCCTTGTCAAATTTGTTAGCGGAGTGGCTATCTTAGAAAAATCTTGAATAAATCTTCTATAATAACCGGCCGGTCCCAAGAAACTCCTCACTTACGGCGGTGTTCTTGGTTGTTCCCAATTGATTCTGACTTCCACTTTTGATGGATCCACTTTGAAATCCCATCTTTGTCGATAACACGACCCCAAAAAATTGTACACGGTCGAGCCAAAATTCTCACTTAGAGAATTTAGCGTACAACTTTTCCTTCCTTAGTGTTTCCAATGTCAAACGTAAATGTTCCACGTGTTCTTCTTGAGTTTTGGAATACACGAATGTCATCAATAAATACCACTACAAACTTGTCTAAGAATGGTTTAAATACCACATTCATCAAATCCATGAATCAGTGGGGGCATTTGTTAAACCAAAAGACATCACCAAAACTTCGTAATGTCCGTGCTCAAAGTTACGAATGCCGTTTCTAGGTATATCCTCCTTTCTTACCTTCAATTGGTGATACCCACTTCTCAAATCAATTTTAGAAATATTTAGCACCCTTCAACCGATCGAACAAGTCATCTATTCTAGGTAACGGATACATATTCTTAATAGTGACCTTGTTTAATTCCCTATAATCAATCTGAAGACGCGTTGATCCGTCCTTCTTCTTCACGAATAAAATCGGCGCTCCCCCACGGCGATACGCTTGGTTGAATATATTTCTTGTCCAACAGACTCTTGCAAGCTGTGTACCATCGGTTCCTTCATTTCTCTGAAGCCGTTACATGCAGGGGCTTTGATATTGGTCTTTCTTCGGCGCGCCAGTCGATCACGAACTCTATTTCTCTGTCGGTGGAAGTCTGGCAAATCCTCTGAAACACGTCTTGAATTCCCTCACTCTTGTATTTCTTCTAGTTTCACACCCTTCTTACGAGTATCGACTATGTAAGCTAAATAGCCCACACAACCTTGACTCAATAATTTCTTGGCTTTGCATAGTAAATCGACATTTCATTTGTCTTAGCGACTTGCTACCATGAAATACTACCTTTGGCCAGAGTTATAATAAGGTTACACACTTCTTTTGGCGATCAATTCTGCTCAAGTATTTGAGCAACCCAATCCATTCCCAAAATTACATCAAATTCCCAAGTCTAATCGGAATCAAATCTACCAACAAGATATTCTCCTTAATGTTCACCCTACGGTTCTTGTATCACGAATCTAACAGGGGATTACTTCCTTATTCGTAATTTCTATGTTCAAAGGAAATTCGGTTCTTCTCTGCAGCAATTCTAACCTCTTAGCAAATTCATCAGATTATAAGCGAGCAAGTAGCACCCGAATCAAATAATACATATGCATTAATATCATTGATTGGGATAATACGACACCACATCTTTTGATTGCACAACATCTTGCATGATCGTGTTGAAGGTTACTAGCGTGGGTTTGTTTGATCTTTGCGAGTCTGCAATGGCCCATATACTTCCATTGTTACCTCCATTGCTTACGGTTGTCACTCTATCCTTCTTCTTAGGGCATTCACGAGCAAAGTGATCCTTGGATCCATGCGTGAAGCATACATTCTTCTTCGGTTGAGTGCAATTAGGGGCGATGTGACCCTCCTGGCCACAATTGAAGCATACTCGTTTCCCCATCAAGCACGCACCCTTATGAAATTTCCGCATATCGCACGTGCTTCAAACTTTTTGTTTCTTTGGTTACCTGATGGTTTCCGGCACCCATGTTCCCATTCCACTTCCTCTTCAACCTTGTTGTTGTTGTTGTTGTTGTTGTTTCCACCGCTACCACCTCCATTCTTAATCTCATTCTCATTCTTTTCTTCTTTTGTTCTGATTGAACTTTGTCAACGCCTCTCGCCTCCACCTTGGCCAGTCGCTTTCTCCATCACATTGCAAATGTCTTCAAGCTGGAGCAGGAAACCCTCTTTATCTGACCGGGGCTTGAGGTCCTGTTCAAATCTCTTCATCTTACGCTTCGTCTGTCTTGACTTGATATAAGCGCAAAACCTCGCCAATTCGTTGAATTTCGCGGCATACTCGGATACCGTCATCGTTCCTTGTTTTAGTTCCGAAAACTGCACTTCTAGCGACTCTTGAACTCTCCGGAAAATAGGTCTCAAGAACAACTCCTTGAACCTATCCCGGTCATCACTCCACGGCCCTTCACGAGTTTTATTGGCACGCCACCAATAACTAACCTACTTTCTTTCAACATGAAAGTTGCAAAGCGATCTTGATCATCCCCTACCCTAGCGACATCGAACACCTTTTCTATCTCCATAATCCAGGTTTTTGCTTCGACTGGATTCATGGACCCACCGAATTCAGGTGGTCCAACCGCCTTGAAATCCTTAAACGTTGTACCATGGTTTTGTGGTTGATTCTGCAATGCTCTGTCGATAGTGTCACTAGTTGTTGAGCAGGATTACCATCAACATTGTCGTTATTATTTTCTTGGTGGTTCTCTGTCGTGGTGGTTGGCGTGCGGAGGCATTTTACATTAAAAGTACATTCATTAGATTATTATTCAATTCTTTTAAGTAATTTCTACTTAACTTGTCTCCAAAAAGAATTAACCACATAACACATAACACTTTGAATAAAGTAACAACTTTTATTTATTCATATCCTTTTTGAAAACATAAAACAATAGCATCTCTGCTATCTACATTACTTTCCTGAACTACAAAAGTTTCAAGACAACATCATAGTCATATCCCATAGGTTGCATAACACTTGGGATTTACAATTTATTTAACCTTTCACTCATCGTACAACAACTACGATGTTCCATTAAGATACTTCTTAGCCCTATCACGTTCTTCCTCCATGACTTGAAACATTGTTCTGCGATCTAACACGAATGATGGCAGCGTCTCGAACTGAATCGGATATCCCATGACCCGATCTTGAGCTCGATTAATTGTGGTATTAAATACTTTATCCATCTCTTCCATCTTCATCCTCTTTGCTTGCGTGTCTCTTGCTGCTAATCTGGTTCGTTGAAAAGCTTCCTCGTAAGCATCTTCAGCTCTTGCCCTCTTAACAGCTTCTTCTCTCAGCTTGTTCTTTAGTTCAGCGACCACTTCGATCAATTGTTCTTTCTCTCCTTGATGCATACTAGTTTCTCCTCGACATTTGTCGATTCGTTCTTCACGATCCTGGATCTCCGCCGTCTTTTTGTGTCATTGCGATCATTGTTTCGGCTACTATCTCCTGCAACTCCTCAATCAGTATCCTGAAGTTCCACGTTACGGTCATGCACCTCATCATCATATATCTGACATTATATCGAGTTAAGTGGAATCCTTTCCTCCTCGTCCTCTTCCTCATCCGTCTGCATGGCGACTCCACAGGATCTTCCTCATTGTTTCCACGTCATCATCCTCATCTTCAACTCTGTGACCAGCGAGGTGACTCCGTGGCGATGGTTGTTCCCAAACTACACAGAATGTCGCGAGGCTCTTCCTCTATAGGCATTTGTGGTCCCTCCTCCTAACTTTGTTGGATTCTCCGACATTAGTCATCCTGACAACAAAGTTTTAAAGTTTTAATTATTAATCATTACTACTCGACACTCACGAGTACATAAATTATAATCACATAAGCACATAAGTGTTTTATTACTTCTTTCTTAAAACTTCGATAAGAGTTATCTCCTTATCTTTCAAAGGTTACTTCCTAAGGCTTTTCCCCCACCTAAGGTTTATAACCTAAAGCTTTGATACCAACTTGTGACACCCCAAATCCGGTACTTCATTTCCTCGAGATTTGGTGTTCACTTAATCAAAACATTCATTTCTAACTACCCAATTATAATAAAATTGAATAATAAAACCTTCCCCATCTGAGTTAAACTTAAATAAAAATCTCCCGTGTTATCTAACCTTTAATCATCATTCAAATCACGAAAAACATTACATAATTTCTTTAAAATAAAGTCTAAGATCAACACAATAAAAGTCTAACATTTAATCAAAGTAAAAATTATAAGTCTTCATCACTTGTACATTTTTCCCTTTCCTTTGCTAGTCGAAGGCTCACCTACCTTCTCTTCTGTAGCTGCAATGAGTTTATAAATATACAAGAATGAGCAAATCAATTGCTCACTGGATATAATATGGAATCAACATGAGTATAACAATAATAACTGTCGAAATAGGCTCATCAAAAGTGAATAGTACTCTATCAATAATAATCAGAAACTGAAATCCCAAAATATGGAAAATATACATCACTGAAGGTTGTAAGACCATGAACTACGTCCACAGTTGCAAGTAATCTTTCAACTCCAACTTTAACGATCGTAAGACTATAAGGACCTCGTACTTGGGGGGGATCGACCCTTAAATGATGATGTATTATGCACAAACATTTTAACGCTTATCGTAAGTTAACCCCTAATCATAACAATAGGGTTGTTCATCTCGATTATTTAGAGTACAAGTCCGCACTTTTGAAAGGAAGTTTGGTTTGGATAAGTTTTCAAGGTAATTTGGAATTCAACGAACATCAACTAAGGAGTAGTTGAATAACACCAATAACACTATACTATAGAATAATCGTGATTGAATCAATCATAGTAAACTAAAGTCATGATTTAGGAATAATCTAATAGCATACAATTTGAATAACTATAGCGTACCTTGCTTAAACAATACTAAGCCAAGGTTAATTAGAATTGAATACTAAGCATGCATAGCAATTTGAACGATAGAAATGTTCGACATTAGTATATATAGTTGTGCATTCTAAACAACAAGTTAAATCTGAAGAATAACTTGTTCAACATCAAACCAAAGTTTAGATACTTGCATCATTATAAGGTAATCGAATTGAAAACAATAATTAGTTCAACAAGATAAAGGATTAGAAAACTTGCCTTGCTTAGTAGGCTAAATCGAATCAATTCAAATCACAATACCCTATATATATATATATATATATATATATATCATCATGGCGTAGTTAGTCACTACCACTTTACAACTTAACTAACTACATTCATCATGTATGTTTTTGATTATTTAATCACATAATCAAGTTATAACACAAGTTAATCTTTAATAACATAATTATTCATAGTATAGAAATACTAAAATCAACATTTTACGATCCTACTATCATCACATAACTTTTCTTAAAATTTACGTATACAAAAGTACACTTATCGGACCATTACGCTAACTTTCATGGCTTGCTTCCACAGTTTACTACATTGTGGGTCATTGATTTGTTGATGGGATGGCTTTCTGTGTAGCGATAAATAAACTTCTGACGGCCACTGCTGCGTGGCGTGGCGATAATATTTGCGGCTTCACTAACGTCTTTCGGGCTGTAGGCACATGCTTCATCGCTAGCTAACGATTCATTGACGACAAAGCCGAAATGATCATGAAGAAAAAGCCATTTTGCCCTACTGGCTCGTTTCTAACAGAGACTAATTCACATGAAATTCATACAAAAAACTTCATGTAAACATAATTCAAGAACTCCTAACATGTTTCTACCCATACAACAACATAAACAACAAATTTAAAACATCCATTTCACTATTTTTGATAAAAACTCACTTTTGATATTTCATGAAAATCAACATTTGTAAAATTTGTTTTTCAACCAAAACAATTAATTAAAAGTATCTTTATCAATAATTATACATACTCTATCAAATTAGATGGTCAATTTATCAACTAAACAACTAATTAACTCTCAATTTCTACTTTAAATTAACCCATACTCATTCATAAAAACTCTCTGTAAAAAGGTTTTCTTCACAAATTACATACATATCATCAATTAATTGATTATAAGTTATGAAAATAGTTTTAACATCACTAGTTTATCATATAAAGCCACATAACAACAACAATTCATCCTTACACAAGGATTCTACAGAGAATTTGGGAAGAGAAAAACTAAACATTTAAAACTAAAAAGAATAGAATAATACCTTGAAGAAGATGATGATCTTATCTCTTTTTGATTGTCAAGCTTTTCTCTCTTCCTCCCAATTCTCTAGGATTCTCTCACTTTTCTTCTTCTTCTTCTTCTTCTTCTTCCTCTGAGTTTTTCTTTTTTCTCTTACCTCTCTCCTCTATTCTTACGTCTTAGAATATAACGCATATAAGATATAATATATATTAATTATATAATATAATACTAACTTAACTGACATCAGTTATAATTTTTTTTTGAAATCAAAAGCCATAAGGCTTGTTTGGTTAACTAACTAAAAATAACCCATTAATCCTTATGCCTTGTTTGGTAAACCTAATTAAAATAAATGGATTAATCCTTATACCTTGTTTGATAAAACATCATTAGATTAAAGACTTATTATGCATTAAGACATGTTTGGCAAAACTAAATTAAACTCTTTTAATTTATTTTAATAACTACTTTATAGCAAGGTTATTTGTCACACTTCTATTAAATTAAATAATCAATTTAATCAATTCAAATACTAATATATTAAATTACTTTAACACATAAATTATTATCTCATAATTATAATTTCCTTTATAATTATAATTTTATTCAACCAACTAACACTTTATTTTAAATCACAAATTCCAATTAGAATATTATAATTCATTTAATCATTATTAGCTCTCTAACTTAATTATTAAATTAAATTAGTATATAACCTCATAACAATTAATTTTCTTAACTCCTTAATTATTTATTCAACAAATAATTAACTAAACCACATCAACTCAAATTGCCATTAAATACTTATATAATTCAATAAATATTTAATATTGCAAATAAATATTTAATATTTAATTATTTATGAACAAATAATTAACTAAACCACATCAACTCAAATTGAACAATTATTTATTCAACAATAAACATATCCATTAAATACTTATATAAATCAATAAATATTTAATATTACACTTTAAAATTACGGAATGTTACATGTGTAATATTAAATCTTATTTTAACATTTATTCTATTAATTTTTAAGCGAAAAGGGTAAATATAGAACCATTATTAATTTTAAAGTAAATTATTATTATTATAATTTTAATATTAAACCATTATGTTAGTTCCTAGTTGGCACAATAGTTATCTAGGAGGGGGGGTTGATTAGATATTTAAAAAATCTTTTCGTTTTAAACTTGTTCTTTAATGATGATTAAAACTTAGCAGAATTTATGTTTGTTTTAATCTTCTTTACAAAGCAGTGGAGTTATGAGAGTGAGGCAGTTATAGCAGTTATGACAGATATAGCAGTTATAGTATGAATGTAAAAGACACGATTGTTTTTAAGTGGTTCGAGCACTTAAAGCTCCTAGTACTCTTACTCAACGGTAGTAGATATCCACTAAGGATGTCTTTTACAACTTCACGAATCACACAGTGATTCCTTCTAGACCAGAAGATATAGAACTTCTTTAGTTCACTCTTGAACTCTTCAAGTCCAAAGAGACTTGGCTCTCTTCTGATTCACTTAGAACTCTTCAAGTCCAAAGATACTTGGTACTCTTCTTCAATTGATTGATAGATGTTGAGTTCTTGATGGTTCTTACTCGATTCTTTGTTTAAGCACTTATTCGAAAGAACCCGAGTAGGCGAGCAAGCTTTGCAAATTCTCGGATCGTAGAGTTGAGCTTGAGAGCTGTTCACGTTGTTTGTTCAATGCTTGCTTAATTTCTCTCATCTGTCTGATTTGCATATATGTGATCTTGAAAACTATCCGTTGAATCCATCCGTTGAGGCATTAAATGCATTTAACTTTTCTGATCTTTGATGGAGACATTTCTACACATCTTTTGGCTCGCATTCATTGCCCACCGACACAATTTGTTTTCTCACCTAACACCTGAAAAGGTGTTTTGCCCCCTTACCAATGGTACTTTCCTTAGCTTCTTCAATACGCTTCTTTGCTGCATACTAAGGATATTTCATATTACTTTGGGACTGATGAGTACTGCAATGTCTAGAATCCATTCCTCAAATGTTGGAATCTATCTTCACACATATCATGAGGCTCGACATTTTCTAACATAAGACAGATGATGCTCGACGATTTATATCGTGATACTCTACGATTCAGATCGTAGTAACTTGTCGCCTTGGTGCTTGATCTGATACTTTCAGCCGAGAGCACTACGATTTCTCTTAAACCTTTGCACACTACGATCTTTGCTTGTTAGGTTCTAACTCTACGTTTTTGAGAGCACACTACGATCGTTGACTTGTAAACTCTACGTTTCCTTCAGCATGCTACGATCGTTGAGTTGGCTCGGCAAACGTTGGGACCACTCTACAATTTCCAAAGAGGTCCTTCAAGGCATGCACACTACGATCTTTGAAGCTCTACGTTTCTGCCTTGACTTCTGTAATGTTGATCGATGATACACTACGATTTCTTCGAAGCCTATCTATTACATCTCAAGATCAACCTAACAGATTTTATCTTTCTATCTATACATTCTATTACAGAATGATACACGTTAAGAGCTTAGATCAACCTAACAAATTTGATCTATCACTAAGTCCTTGTACATATCTTACTTGAAGGACTTTACAAATAATCATGAGCATATACATTAAAACATCAAATTATAATATGCATTCTCCCCCTATTTGATGTTGACATAACCAATGAGATTTGTTGTCATGATTATTAGTGTCTAGATGCATTTGCAGGAAATTTAAACATGACTTAGTATTTCAGTGAGCAGCTGAAATTTCTAGAGAATAAGCATGAATTTATTGATGTTCAAGAAATATTGCAGTTTATCTTTACATCAATAAGAATTTAAAGTTTCAACTTATCTCTATCTCTTTTCCCTTTTCCTTGGAGGATTAGCATACTCCTCATTATTCTTTTCTGCTTGCTTCATCTCTTACGCTAACTCTTCCAAATTTCACTCGGACTTCTTATCGAGTTGTGATCATGCCTATTCATGAATCTTTTGGATCTCCAATTGGCATTCTTGGGCTGTGGTGGTCACATTTGGTGAGTTTGGTATTTGGCCCTTGATTTCTTAAAGGTTTGAGCCATCAAGACTTCCTCTTTGATCGGATCGTTGAGTCGATTGCTTGATCGTCTTGATCTGTTGGTGGAACTGTCTTGCAGGAGGACTTCGTGAAAATTGTCCTCTTCCCCTTTCTTGGTTTCATTGACTTCTTCTGCCTCTGCCCTGATCTCCCTGTACTCCTTGAACTCCTCTCCCTTTATTCTCCCCCTTATGTCAGCATCAAGGGTTCGAATGTCTGCAGAAAGTCGATTCACTCCTTGGACAAGCTCATTCAATTGGCTTTATGGCTGAGCAATGTCCTCTCGACTTTCCTTGATCTGTTTTTCAGATCTAGCTTCTTTGTTTCGAAGGGAAGTAAGAACAATGTCATTCTGTCGTTCCTGATTGACATAAGATTTCTGGAAATCCTGGACTGAGGCTTTCAAGTTGATGATGTTCTCCAGCATAAGTTTATTTTGAACTTCTTGATTTTTCTGCATTTCAAGAACAGCCTCTCTTTGCTTGGTGGCTACCTGGAAGTGAATCTCATCTCTATCCTTCATGCTTTTAAGAATTTCTTGAATAATTTCCCTCGACTTCTTTGTAAGCTCAAAGATTCATGGTGCCGGAAAATTATTTGCAAATTGTGATCATTTGATTCAATAGGATATGAATGAGGCCTGGAGTGAGATTCCGAGCTTTCTTCTATGTTTTGACCATGTTCTTGGATGCTTCCTTCAAGTCATACTACTTTGTTGGCGATTTTGGAGAATATCATTGGTTTGAGGATTGTTGAATGGAGGGGTTGTTTTCTGGGATTGATCTTGCAGGGAGTAGAGAGAAAGATCGAGACTAAAATAGTCATTTGAGGAGGAGGATGGTATGTCTGATGGAGGGGCCTGAGTTTCGATGTCTAGAATATGTGGTTCTACGATTTCAATTTGGGACTCTACGATGGGGCTAAAGTCAGGAATCATAGAGGTGGTGATGTGTGTGAGCAAAATGAAGTTGACTGCATTTGGTTCGTCAGTTACAGAATTTTGGGATTCTACAACTAGAAATTGATTTACTGGATTAAGTGTCACTTCCAACCATCGTGGGAATTCATAAAAATAGCTAAATGAAGATGATGGTAAGTGATTAACTCTGAATTTGGTAGGGATAGACAGTACCTCAAGTTTATCCTTTGAGGAAGAGTTGTTGGTAAGCAATTTCTTGGCAAAATTGAAACTCCCTGGAAATCCATGAGCCAATACTGAGATGGCTGGGTACTCTTTGAAACTCCAGAACATGTGATCCTAAAAGTTTAGGATTTGAGCTTGATTATATGGCATCATGGGTAGGTATAAGAACATCTGATTGTAGAGATAGCTTCTGTGACGCCCCCAAAATTAGGTATACATCACCCATCTTGAGTCGCCAGATATCATGATGCAATTTCAAATACAACTTAATAATACAATTTATGCGTATACAATACGACAAAACATAAACCTGTGAGTTTGAATACAAATATTGTCTACTAGAGAGTATACAAACTCAAAAGGAGTCTTCATTACAATTATTATCACACTATTTCACAGAATAGTGAGAACTACTAATGCACCATCTAGGACCATCACTCCGTTCCCCAACTCGTTCCAGCTATATTTTCATTTCTTGAAGAGAATAGTGAAAGAATGTAACAATCCGAAAATTCAAATTGTAATATTAAATATTTATTGAATTATATAAATATTTATTTGATGTGTTTATTATTGAAATTGATGAAATAATTTTTTATTATTGATGTGGTTATTATTATTAAATATTTATGAATTAAATTTATTAAATAATATTCTAAAATTAAATTAATTTATAATTTAAAGAGTTGTAATATAACATGAGATGTTATATTGTTGTTTTAATTAATAATTATAGTGATATATTAATTTATTAAATGAAATTATAATTTTCGATATTTAGATTAAGTGGAAAAATTTGTTTAATATGTTGTAATTGGTTATTTAACTAATGTTGAATATTGAGGTATAAATATGAGATTTTAAACTAAAGTGTTTATTAAAATAAATTAAAAAGGATTTAAATTAGTTTTTGTCAAACAAGGCTTAAGTATGATTAATTCTTTAAAATTTAAATGGTTGCCAAACAAGCCTTAGGCTTTTGGGATTTCTAGTTTTGAAAAATCAAATAAAATAAATAATATAAATTAAATAAATTAAATAATATAATTATAATAGATACGTCTATTAGTTGGTAACCGATATATTTAGTATAGGTATTATGGCTATATCGGTTTATTGTTTACGCTTAAATTAGAGATAGTCTATTGAGAAGGAAAAGAGAGAAGAGAGTCGATAATTGAGAGAGATTAAGAGAGCTTGAGGATTTCAAAGCCAATACTAGTGATTTTTAGCAAGAATTATTTTAGTAGTTGAAGGTATGTTCTATAACTTTGATATAATATATGTATATGTATGAGTTCGGCATAATTTACATGTTTTGTGAATTCAAAATTCTAAGTTTACGATTATATGTGAGACCCCAGATTTTATCAATAAAGATTTAAATTTTGTCGAAATAATTTTTTTATATTATGGTGTGAATTTAAGATAATATTATAGTTGTGGGTATTATTTATAAATTTTGTAAAGTATGCAAGTGGTTATATTATATTCGATTGGTGGGAGAATATTCAGCGAGGAATATTAAATGCAACAACTCAATCATTGGTGGACCCTAGCAATGAAATTATTGTCGGATTGAAAAAGCGACAAAAATATTTTATTGAAATAACGGCGGAAGTTTCTAGTAGTTCTTCTTGTTGAACTACTTTCAGTAGTAAAAGTAATGCGATGTCGTGTGGTTGCGTAGTAGCACCAGGTATTGATTATTGATGCTTATGTGAGAAGTCACTTTCGGTTTGATTCCATTATTGTCGATTAATAATATGAATTATTATAAGCGATAATGACGTTTTGTTTTATTAAGTATTATTAACGTAATAAAAGCGAAACATTTTTTATATAAAATAGAATACTTTATTAAAGTTATTACATAAATAGAATATATTATATTTTATTATGCATAGTGTTGCATAGTATTTTGCATAGTGTTTTGCATAGTATTGCATAGTGTTTGCATAGTAAAATGTTTTTATATAAATAGAATATATTATATTTTATTTAAAAGATTTTCTTTAAATATGGATAGTCGATTAAAGTAAATCAATCTGGACCGTTCATGGATTAGTTACTTATGCATTCCATTTTCCTATAAATAGAAGCTCATTCCTTCATTATTTTCTTAAGAATTCATTTGAAACTACTAGAGAGAAATTATAGAGAAAGCTATAGAGAAAAATTATAGAAAGAAGAAGAGTATTCTTCTTCACTACTTCTATATTCAGGTTCTTTTACGGTAAGGGGTGTTATTCTTTCTTCTTGAAGAGAACTTACATTATTCCATTCATTATTATTACATTGGAATAACTTTGTAAAAAGTGACATACCCTATACATAATCTGTATATGCGGCATATCCTATACTTGGTGAAATCCTTATATTATTCCATTCTTATTTATTACATTGGAATAACTTTGTATCACGCGTTTACCTATACTTGGTGACATTCTTCTATTATTACATTGGAACATCCCGTCACATGTGTTTTACAGGACACAGGTTCCGATTTTATTATTACATTTGGAACATCCATGCATGTGTTTTACCACAGGACACAGTTCCGCTTTTTATTATTCTGTTGGAACATCACATGCATGTGTTTTACACGGGACTGGTTCCGTCTTTATCATTCTGTGGAATATCCTGTCGTGTGTTTTACAATCGGATGCGGTTCCATCTTTATTATTCTGTTGGAACATCACACGTCGGTGTGAATTTCACGACTGGTTCCGTTATTATTATTCATTGGAATAACTTTACATCACAATCTTAGCATGCGTGGTGATTTCTTTTGTTATTCCATTCTTTATTATACCCAGTTGGTTAAAACTTTGACTTATATACTCCATGAAATTAGTAGAATATCCTTGATATTTGCGTTTCATCGATATCTTTTCATGGAAATATTCTTGATCATTCTTGAATTTTACTCTCTGAAAGCGATGTCATGTTGACAATTTGGGCGTTAATAATTCATGGATTAAATAATTCTTGAACTTGTTTTATTGAATTATTATGTCATTGTCATCATCCTCGTATTATATTATGTTATCTTTGGCTTACGTGCGTAGATGAACTTAGTATGATTATGACCGAGGATCATTCGGTATAATTATGACTTGATATAAATGATGTGACTAAAGTCCTCGATGGCTGTAATGCGATGATGGATAGTTTTTGGTATGATTATGACCGGGGGTGATTCGGTATAGTCATGACCATTGATAATTTGATGAAAATCCTTGGCCAGTGTAATGCGAGGGATAATTAGATGTGGTGGTTTATTTATTAAAATTTGAGTCTCGTGATAAAAATTGATGAAAACCTTTTAAAACCTAAGAGATAGTAGACTTTATTCTCTACTTGACTCTTTTAATGGATTATTATTCACTGCCAGTTAAACTGGTTGTCTATTGTATTTTATCGGTTTAACTTATTGTTGAAGGCTAATGATAATTTATTACGCATTATCTTAGTCATAATATTTCTTCTTGGGCTAGTTGAGCTCACCTTTCTTTCACTTTATTCTCTTGAGGAAATGAGAACATAGGCTTGGACTACGAGTCGAGGGAGCAAGTAATGGTCGAGGATAACATTAGTAGTCCTCACTATTACGTGAAATAGTGTGATAATAGTTGTAATGAGGATTCCTTTTGAGTTTGTATAATATCTAGTAGACAATATTTGTATTCAAACTCACGGTTTATGTCGTATTGTACCACGGCAGTTAGGTTAGTAAATCGTATTTGAATTTATGTACCATGTAAGTGGCGACCCAAGATGGGTGGCGTATACCTAATTTTGGGGGTGTCACGGTTGGTATCGAGCTTAGGGATATGATCCACAGCTAAGATCTTGAGATAAGAACTAGGAGGGAGAGGCAGAATTCCTTCAGTATGACCTACCTAAGTTTATTTGTTATTTAATTGGTTAGGTCGGTATAGGGATAATATTTGATATATTAATTAACCCTTTTCCTTCACAATTCCTTTTAGGTAATAAGAGTGTAGCTAGGTTAGAAGGGGGAATGTGATGGAAATAGAGCGGTGGTCATCATTTAGTAGTTATATTTGGTGAATCAACTAGGGTGAAAGCGAACCCAGCGTTGGAAGAGTGTTTTGCCACTATCATACAAGATGTCTAATGACATACAATCTCGTGTCATCATAAGACAGGTTGTGCTCATCCACTTCTTTGAGTATATTCTGAGCACTACCTATATGATCTTGGTGTTTGTTTGAAGTATAATTCTCAATTTGAGATAGTGGAGATAATGATAAATCAAGAGAAGACTCACCATTGGGAAGAATATGATAGTAATCTTCTCATTTTCTTTGGGGTCTATTGGGTAAACCAAGAATAATTACGTGGCCATATGATATCTATCATAACCTAGAAGCATGGCCTCCCATGTCTGAAGGTTTCCTTGAGCACTTTCCAAAGATTCTAATTTCTAAAGCAGTTTTTGACTATACATTTATGTAAGGTGTCATTGTGAGGTCTTATCTAGGTTAAGGGATAGAAGTCACGGTTGGTATCAATGTGACGTACTATCCAAGTCTTGGATGAGAGTCACAGTTTTTGAATGATATTTCTATTATTAATAAATTTCTGGCGTATTCTTGAAGACTTCTTAGCCTACTTAGAAGCGTGAAATCAATTTTGTATTGACCTACAATCTGAAAACTCATTCCTTAAACCCTCAAATATTTCTTGAACTAAAATGAGCAGGTTTACGTGGTTTATGATGAAAGTCATAATAAAAGCATTGGAATAATGAAAATCATGGGTATTCGTGGTATTAGTAAGTTTTATGATGAGTTATGTTGGTTGGTATGTAAAAACATGAAAGTTTCTTAGAAATCACAAAGAGTTGAAAATCGATTTTGGTGAAAAACGTAACATGAAATTCAATTGACCATATCTCTTATTATATTTTGAATTTTTGAATGTGGTCAAGTCCTAGAGTTAGATCTACGAGTTACCTAACTAATCCAAGTGGAATTACTGGAAAAGGTGTTGTAGATTTTTGTGTGGACTGATTTTTAGCAAAGGAGGCCAAAGCTGTAAATTTTGAAAATGCTACTTGCCTGAAACTTTAAGGGACTGTTTCGACAACTTAAATTATGAGAAAAATTCTGGCCTTTTGGGACATGAAAGTATATGGTATAAAGTACCTCCTGTCCAAAAATGAGCTCATTACGACTTAAAATGAGCAAGTTATGACTATTTCAATATTTAGGTTTTTAAATGAAAAACGCTATAACTTGGGAGTTCTATAACTCACGTGACTATGAAATTTAAACCTGGAGGCTCACGTTAACATGTGTAAGGTCTTGCCAAGATTTGGGAATTTTGGAGTTAAACTTGAGGTAGCTAATTTCTTAAGGAATTAATTAGAAATTGATTTTTGAAAAATAGTAAATGAATTTTAAAATTCCGAGAAAATATATTTTTCATTATGGGACTATATTATGCTAAATCCCAGAAAAAGAAATATTTTTGGGACTGATTTGGTATTTTTCATGAAAATAGTTTAATTCTGAACATATGAGTTAAATATGTTATGTGAAGTAACAAAGTTGAAAATAGGATTTTATGGCTAAAGAATCCTATATAGAGTATATGCATATTTTTTGAGAGATTTGATAATTGGTGATGATATCTTATGAGTATGGCATTTTGAATGATTAAATGCATTATATGGTAAAAGCGTAAACAATTAAGATAAATTGTTTATAAATTTAAGAAGTGATTAAAATATTGTTATAATATTAATGATATTAGATTATGAGATTATTAAGTGATTGATAACATGGGGATATTCTTGAATCTGGATAAATTATATTATAAATGTTTAATATTTATCCTTTATATCATTATCCTCATGCTTATATTATGTTGAAAGTCATCTCATACATGGCTTTGTTGTGCATAGATGGACTTGGTATGATTATGACCGAGGATTGTTCGGTATAATCATAACCGTAATTGAAAACACAATTATCTTTGGTAGTAGTGCATGGATAATTTGTGGTCGTGATACTAATGAATACACAATTATCTTTGGTAGTAGTCATAGATAATTTGTGGTCGTGATACTAATGAATACACAATTATCTTTGGTAGTAGTGCATGGATAATTTGTGGTCGTGATACTAATGAATACACAATTATCTTTGGTAGTAGTGCATGGATAATTTGTGGTCGTGATACTTAATGAATACACAATTATCTTTGGTAGTAGTGCATGGATAATTTGTGGTCGTGATCTTAATGAATACACGATTATCTTTGGTAGTAGTGCATGGATAATTTGTGGTCGTGATACTAATGAATACACGATTATCTTTGGTAGTAGTGCATGGTGAATATCCTTGGCACATAGTGCGGGGATGATTCGATGATATGGATTAATTATTGAAATGAGTCTCGTGAATGAAATATTAATTCATGGATGTGGTAAAAGTCATCTTTGGTAGTAGTGCATTGATAGACTTGGTATGATTATGACCACGGATTATTCGGTATAATCATGGTATAATTGAAAACACGAATATCCTTAGCGATGGTGCATGAATAATTCATGGTTGTGATCTTATTAAGTTGAGTCTCAGTATTATTGGTTTTACGATTATATATCTTTGGCTTTGTAGTGCAAAGATGAATTGTTAATAAATATCTTTGGCTGTAATGCTGAAGATGAATTGTTAATGAATATCTTTGGTCGGATTAGAAGATGAATTTAATATTTTAACAAATAAAGGTATTCAAGGTATCCTCACCTCTTTATCATACCGGTCGTTACCACTAATTTCGAGGCGAAATTCCATAAGGAGGGAGATTGTGAGACCCAGATTTTATCAATAAAATTTAAATTTTGTCGAAATAATTTTTTATATTATGGTGTGAATTTAAGATAATATTATAGTTGTGGGTATTATTTATAAATTTTGTAAAGTATGCAAGTGGTTATATTATATTCGATTGGTTAGGGAATATTCGGTTTAGCGAGGAATATTACGTACAACTACTCAATCATTGGTGGACCCATATAAATGTAATTATTATCCGGATTGAAAAAAACGACAAAAATATTTTATTGAAATAACGGTGGAAGTTTTACTGTGTATTCTTGTTGAACTACTACGGTAGTAAAAATACGATGTCGTGTGTGGTTGCATAAGTAACACGGTATTGATTATTGATGCTTATGTGAGAAGTCACTCGGTTTGATTCCATTATTGTCGATTAATAATATGAATTATTATAAGCGATAATGACGTTTTGTTTTATTACAGTATTATTAACGTAATAAAATGCGAACATTTTATATAAAATAGAATACTTTATTAAAGTTATTCTATAAATAGAATATATTATATTTTATTATGCATAGTGTTGTATAGTATTTTGCATAGTGTTTTGCATAGTATTGCATAGTGTTTGCATAGTAAAATGTTTTTATATAAATAGAATATATTATATTTTATTTAAAAGATTTTTCTTTAAATATGGACTAGTCATTAAAGTAAATCAATACGGACCGTTCATGGATTAGTTACTATGCATTCCATTTTCCTATAAATAAGAAGCTCATTCCTTCATTATTTTCTTAAGAATTCATTGAAACTCTGAGAGAAAATTATAGAGAGAAGCTATAGAGAAAATTATAGAAAGAAGAAGAGTATTACTGCTACTTCACTACTTATATTTCAGGTTCTTTTTACTTGTAAGGGGTGTTATTCTTTCTTCTTGAAGAGAACTTACATTATTCCATTCATTATTATTACATTGGAATAACTTTGTAAAAGTGACATACCCTATACATAATCTGTATGCGGCGTATCCTATACTTGGTGAAATCCTTATGTTATTCCATTCTTATTTATTACATTTGGAATAACTTTTGTACGCTGATTTACCTATACTTGGTGACATTCTTCTATTATTACATTTGGAACATCACATGCGTGTGTTTTACACCGGACACGTTCCGTTTTATTATTACATTGGAACATCACATGCATGTGTTTTACAGGACTGGTTCCGCTTTTATTATTACTGTTGGAACATCACATGCATGTGTTTTTTACACCGGACTGGTTCCGTCTTTATCATTCTGTTGGAATATCCTATCTGTGTGTTTTACGGATCTGGTTCCATCTTTATTATTCTCATTGGAACATCACAGCCGGTGTGAGTTTCACGACACGGTTCCGTTATTATTATTCTGTTGGAATAACTTTATACATATGTAATCTGCATGCATGGTGATTTCTTTTGTTATTCCATTCTTTATTATACCCAGGTTGGTTAAAACTTTGACTTACATACTCCATGAAATTAGTAGAATATCCTTGATATTTGCGTTTCATCGATATCTTTTCATGGAAATATTCTTCGATCATTCTTGAATTTTACTCTCTGAAAGCGATGTCATGTTGACAATTTGGGCGTTAATAATTCATGGATTAAATAATTCTTGAACTTGTTTTATTGAATTATTATGTCATTGTCATCATCCTCATGTTATATTATGTTATCTTTGGCTTACGTGCATAGATGAACTTAGTATGATTATGACCGGGGATCATTCGGTATAATCATGACTTGATATAAATGATGTGACAAAAGTCCTCGATTGGCTTTTGTAATGTAGTGATGGATAGTTTTTGGTATGATTATGACCGGGGTGATTCGGTATAGTCGCGACCATTGATAATTTGATGAAAATCCTTGGCCAGTAATACGGGGATAATTAGATGTGGTGGTTTATTTATTAAAATTCAGTCTCGTGATAAAAATTGATGAAAACCTTTTAAAACCTAAAAGATAGTAGACTTTATTCTCTACTTGACTCTTTTAATGGATTGCTTATTCATTGCAGATTAAGCGGTTGTCTATTGTATTTTATCGGTTTAACAACATTGTTGAAGGCTAATGATAATTTATTCGCATTATCTTAGTCATAATATTTCTTCTTTGGGCTAGTTGAGCTCACCCTTTCTTTCACCGTTCTCTTGAAATGAGAACATAGGCCGAGACGAGTCGAGGAACGAGTAATGGTCGAGAGGATAGCATTAGTAGTCCTCACTATTACTGTGAAATAGTGTGATAATAGTTGTAATGAGGATTCCTTTTGAGTTTGTATAATATCTAGTAGACAATATTTGTATTCAAACTCACGGTTTATGTCGTATTGTACCTGACAGTTAGGTTAGTAAGTCGTATTTGAATTTATGTACCATGTAAGTGGCGACCCAAGATGGGTGACGTATACCTAATTTTGGGGGCGTCACATTATACAATTGAGAACTTGTAGTTGTATGTGTTTATAATGATTAGAATTTGTGTTTAAACCGAATAAGTATGCTAATTGCGTTTGTGATGGGAGGAAAGTAATGTCGGTATATATGCATTCTTTGTATGGCATAGATAAGTACCAATTTGGATGGTCAATTCTTATGAAAAACTGTAAATTAAAACTTGTATTTGGTATTTCATTGAGATTCAAGCATAACGTAGTTCGAATGAGATGATTTGATCAAGTAATGCATTCACAGTGTTGATTTCTAGAATGAATATCAAAAATGGAGTTTTTGGTTTTAAAATATGCTATTCTAGTATTTAACTTTTCTAGAATTATGGTTTAAGTTGTGTTATGTTAGTATTTGTATGCTTGGTGAAGTTTATGTATAATTTTCATAAGTTATATATGTTAATTGGTGTTAGAAATTAAGAATAGTAGCTTGGTTTTGTTTCTGGTTATGGGTGTTACGTAATTGAGAGCCCAGTTGCAAATTCAGCGCCTCGGTATTTGGAACTCATGACTCACCAATGATCCGCGCCCAAATAAAAAAGTTATCTGAGAGTTGGGCAGTTTTGACCTCCTGTAGTAAAATGATTATAACTTTTGCATACGAACTCTGATTGAGGATATTCAAGATGATTCGGAAAGAGGACGAATAGGCCTATAACGTTTATTCTTTAAGGATTTCAATTTGAAATCGTTATGAAGGGTCAAAATGCTCATCTTTAGGACTGTTGTGTATTTGGAGCCAATCGGAGGGCGTCGGGATGCGCGAATGCAAGTGCAACCCTTTGTGTATTAGTATAACTTAATGATAACATGTTAGACATGTAATAGGATGTTGTATCAAGTTGTTAATATGTATGTGGTGCAATTACATGATCACTTAAGTAGTTGTAATAAAGCTAAAAAGTAATGAAAAGATGCGATGTTGTTTAAACTTAAACTTAGTTAGTAGCTTTACTAAAACTAAGAAAGCATCTCATGAAGGGTAATGTTAGTGTAACTAATGTGTATTGTCAATACATATGGTATGTGTAGGACTTGGGGTGAACGTGAGTAGTGATTCTTTAACTTACACACGAGGCAAGTTCCCTAACCTTTGCTACTTTATTATTCAGCAAGGTTAGTTTTCACTGTTATGTTATACTTATGAAAATTCTCTATTTCTAATCTCTTGTTTAATGATTTATTGTCATGCAAGTTCTTTAAACCTCATTTATTGTTGAGAAAGTTGGTTAATCTTTGTTTCTTTATTCCAATCGAGATTACCTTGGTTATTCAAAGTCTGTAATTTTATTATAAGAAATGTGTTTATTCAGCTATAAATAACTGTTGTTTGATCTTTGTTCTTCAATATCATTGTATTATCTTACATTATTGTATTGAACTCTAGGTTGCTTAGCGAATCTTTATCAATTCAACTAATCCTTAGTTGATGAATGTTCTAAACTCCAAATTACCCTTGAAGTCAACTCAAACCAAACTTCCTTTGGGTTGTTTATGTACACACACAATTTTGAAAGCATGTTGTCGATGATAATATTTGATCAACTTAGAAATTGTTAATACTCTAGATCTTATTGATTCATCGATATACCTTGTTCATGAAGATATTATAATCAAACCCTTGAATAGTTATTGGTTCCTATTTGATTCAACCAGTACTTGGTTGATAAGCGTTTTAAAAATCTAGACTTCCTTTGAAGTTAATTCCCAACCCTAACTTCCTTTAATCTAATCTAAGTTGAGATGAACAACCCTATATCGGGGATTATTTTAGAGCTACGTAATAAGCGTTAAAATATTTCTTGTGATACATAATACAAAGGGCCGATCACCGAGTACTTGGAATGATGGTCCATATAGTCGTTTAGATCATTTAAAGGTTCTGATAGAAACACACATGAACCTAGGACATAGATGATGATTATAGTCTTTTAGATTGTTAAAGGTAAAGAAAGGGTGAGCTCAACTAGCCCGATGAAATATTATGACTAAGATAATGCGAGAATAAATTATCATTAGCCTTAAACGATGTTAAAGCGATAAAATATAACAAACATCAAGTTTAAGCTGCGGTGAACAAAGCGATCCATTAAAAGAGTCAAGTAGAATAAAATCTACTATCTTTTATGATTTAAAAGGTTTTCATCACTTTTATCGCTGGGACTCGACAATAAATAATCCACATCATCGAATCACCCTGCAGCACTACTGACGAGGATATTCTTTAGTATCGCGACCACAATTATCCATGCACTACGGGCCAAGAATATTTGTGTATTCATTAATGGTCATGATCATACCAACAAGCTGTCCATCGATACACTACGGGCCATGAGGACTTTTACCACATCATTTGTAACATTACGGTCGTGATTACAAGAATAATCCACAGTCATAATCATACCAAGTCCATCTATACTTTCTGAGGCCCACAGATGACTTTCAAAAAATATAAATATGAGGATGATGACAATGATATAAAATTGATAAAACAAGTTCAAAATTAATTTGTCCAAGAACCAATAACGTCCAAATTATCGACATGATCTTTGCTTTGTAGAGTAAAATTCAAGAATGCTCGGAAGAATATTTCCATGAAAAGATCTTTGGATGAAGCGCTTGATTATCGAGGATATTCCACTAATTTCATGGAGTATAGAAATCAAAACTTTAACTTGTTGAGTATAATAAAGAATGGAATAACAAAAGAAATCACCATGCATGCGGTACTTGCATAGGCGGTTTATTCAATGAGAATACTAAATAACGGAACGGTCGGTGAAAAAATTACGCATACGCGGGATGTTCAACGAATAATAAAGAATGGAATAACAACGAAAATCACCATGCATGCGGTACTTGCATGACGGGTTATTCAACGAGAATACTAATAAGGGCGGAATCGGTCGGTAAAAACCTTGACGAGGATATTCAACGAAATAATAATAAAAGCGGAACCGGTCCGGGCGTAAAAGCCTAACGAACGAGTTCAACGAGAATAATAAAAAGCGAAGCGAAATCGGTCGTAAAAAGCATTGCGAGGATATTCAACGAGAATAATAAAAGCGGAATAATAGAAGAATGTCACCAAGTATAGGGTAGCCGCGTATCTGAGTTATTCAATGAGAATAATAAAAAGAATGGAATAACATAAGTTCTCTTCATGAATCTGAAAAAGATAACACCCCTTACGAGTACAACAAATAATATTCCCTACCTTAAGAAGAAAAAGTCTTGGATATATAAGTAGTGAAGTAGCGAGAATACTTTCTTCTTTCTCTCTATAGTTTATCTCTCTAGAGTTTTATTGATTAAATAAGAAAATAATGAAGGAATGAGCTTATTTATAGAAAAATGGATTGCGTAGTAACTAACTCATGAGCGGTCCAGATTGATTTACTTTAATCGACGGTCCATATTTAAAAGCAAAATCTTTTAAATAAAATATAATATATTCTATTTATAATCTAATAAAATGAATAACTTTATAAAAGATTTTACTATATGAAAACTTTATCTTGAGCCTTATATGAAACACTATGCATAATAAAATATAATATATTCTAATTATTGTCTAATAAAGCAGATAACTTTATAAAAGTATTACATTTTATATAAAAAGATTTTACTATGCAAAAACTTTATCTGAACACATATATGACACTATGCATAATAAAATATATATATATTCTATTTATAGAATAACTTTATAAAAGTATATACATTTTATATAAAAAGATTTTTACGTATTATTACATTAATAATACCAACAAAAGCTGAGTGACTTATCACGTAAGCATCAATAATTAATACTGGTATTACTCTTATGCGACCCACGCGTATTCTTTGTACTTTTAACAAGAAGGGTGTTTCAGCGATTAACGGTAAAACTTAGTAGTTATTTTCATAAAAAATTTTTGTCGTTTTCTCGATCAAATGATAATTACGTTTGTGGGGTCCACCAATGATTGTCTTGGTTATACGAATATTCCTGTTAAAAGCGAATATTCCCAGAGCCAATCGAATATTATATAACAACTTGCGTACTTTGCAAAATTTATAAATATTACCCACAACTATAACATTATATCAATTTCACTCCATAATATTCAAAAATAATATTTATAGAAAATTCATCTTTATTCAAAAAGTTGGGGTTTTACAATCTCCCTTCTTATGAAATTTTGCCCTCGAAATTAGAATGCGTGTACACAGTATATTGAAGAGTAAAGGATACCTTGATTTCATTTGATTCTAACTCCCAGTCGTTTCCTCGACATCGTGGTTTCTCCACAAAACTTTGACTTGAGGTATAACCTTGGGCGTAGAATATGTTCCTTCTTATCAAGATTTGAACAGGAACCTCTTAAATACGTCAAATCTTCCGCTATTTAAATCGGTTCTAACTTCGATAATGTGGTTGGGGTCTTCCACATATTTACGTAACATGGATATGTGAAAAAGCGTTATGAACACGAGGACATACTTGGCGGTAAAAGCGAGTCTATAGGCCCGCGATTCCTACTCGATCGAGGATTAAAAATGGGCGATGAATCGAGGATTGAGCTTTCCTCTCTTTCCAAATCTAAGTAACTCCTTTCCATGGAGCAACACGTAACAACACATGATCTCTATATCGAATTCCACGTCCTTTCGATGAAGATCGGCATAACTCTTTTATCGATCTTGTGAGGTTTTTATCGTTGTCGGATCGTTTGAATCTTTTAAATAGTCATACGTACCAACTCGGTCCCAACAACGTTGCTTCACCCACCTCATCCCGACATCTTTGAAAGCGACACTTTCTTCCATCTGGCGCTTGAATGGAGCCATGCGATACTTGCTTGATAAGCTGTTGTTGTAGGAAAACTCCACGATGGTAAGAACTTGTCCCAACTTCCCTTGAAGTCGAGGACCACGAGTCTTAATAGATCTTGAGAGTTTGAATAGTCCTCTCTCATTTGTCGTCCGTCGAGGATGATATCTTAGAAAATAAATCGTAAATCCGTGCCCATAGCTTTTTGCAAACTAACCCAAAATCTTGAAGTGAATCTTGGGTCTCGATCGAAACTATGGATCTTGGCATACCATGCAATCTTACAACCTCGTTTATGTACATCTGAGCAAGGCGTTCAAGTGTATAAGTTTCTCGTATCGGTAAAAATGAAGCGGAGACTTGGTCGATCTATCAACAATGACCCAAATCGCATCTATGCCTTGAGAAACTTTGGGAAGGCCGATAACAAATCCATGGTAATGTGCTCCCACTTCCATTACGGAATTTCAAGTGGTTCTGATGGACCTTTTGGTACTTGATGCTCACGCTTGACTTCGTTGACACGTTAGACACCTTGAGATAAACAATGCTTCTCTCTCTCTCTTATTGCTCCACCAAAATGTATAATGAATATCATGATACATTTGGTACTCCCGAGATGGATTACCAAAGCGGTGTGTTATGCGCCTCCATCATGATTTTATACTTTAAATCGAAATTCGTTAGGAACACAAAATGCAGAGTTGACTCAAGTATTCCTTCTTCATCGATTCTTGCTTCGGCGTAGCACCTTCTTGCACTTTCTTCCTCATACGCGCATCGGCTCCGGTGCATAGCTTGGCGACTTTAACTTTATCAATTAAAATCGGTTCTACTTATATATTCGCCATCATCATGGGTCCTGAGTCTTTAACTCTATCTCCATCCTTTGCAAGTCACACAAAATGGGCCTTTGCGTTGACAATATCGCATTTTCGCACTTGCATATGATCTTACTACTTTCGATCGTCGTCGGCTACCACGTTAAACTTTTCGGGATGGTATTGGATGGTATGATCATAATCTTTCAATGATTCAAGCCAGCGTCGTTGTCGCGTGTTGAGTTCCTTTTGAGTGAAGAAATATTTGAGGCTTTTATGATCAAGTAAAGATCTCCACTTTCTCCCCATCTGATAATAATGCCTCCAAATCTTTAGTGCGAAGACAACATTTATGACTCTAGATCATGAGTAGGATAATTCCTCTCATATTCTTTGAGTTATCGTGAGGCGTAAACTATATGACTTTCCCATGTTGCATGAGAACACATCCCCAACCCTTTGCTGAAAGCATCATTGTAGATGACAAATCCCTCCGAACCGGATGGTATTGTCGAGCAGTCTTTGAAATGAGTCTCCTCTTGAGTTCTTGAAAACTCTTCTCACATTCCTCGCTCAATAGAACTTTGTATCTTTTAGGTCGGTTTGAGTTAGTGGAGTAGCGATTAGAAAACCCCTACGAATCTCAGATAATAACCGGCTAAAGCGAAAGCTAAAGCTACGTACTTGATCATTTGATTTAGGTTGCTCCCGACTTTGAATAGCTTCATCTTTCTTTGGGTCAGCGGATATTCCATGACTTGATACCACGTGCCCAAGGAATGCTACTTCCTCGAAGCGAACTTCGCATTTCTTGACTTGGCATAAAGCTTATATTCACGAAGCTTTTGGAGTGTCGACCTCAAGTGTTGCTCATGATCTTCACGGGTTTTGGAATATATAAGGATGTCATCAATAAAAACGACCACAAAGTGATCCAAATATTCCTTGAATACTCGGTTCATCATATCCATGAAGAGCGGCGGGGCATTAGTCGATCGAAGGACATGACTAGAAATTCATAATGCCGTCTGGGAGTTACGAAAGCCGTCTTTGGAATGTCGTCGGTTACAATCTTCAATTGGTGATATCGAGAATGAAGATCGATCTTTGAAAAAATTTGGCTCCTTACAAGCTGGTCGAAGCAGGTCATCAATACGTGGCGATGGGTACCTATTTTTTGATGGTGACATGATTGACTCCAGATAATCAATACAAAAATCGCATACTCCCATCTTTCTTTTCACGAATAGAACGAGGGCACCCCGAGGAGAAGTACTAGGGGCGAATAAAGCCGATGTCTAACAATTCTTGTAGTTGGGTCTTTAACTCCACGAAGTTCAATAGGAGCCATTCGATATGGGGCTTTGGAAATGGGTTTTGTCTGGGGTTCGAGTCGATACAAAATTCAATTTCACGCTCTGGGGTAGGCGGGAAGTTCTTGAGGAATCGTCGGAAATTCATTAACAATAGAAATATCATTCAAAAGCGGCGTATTTTGTTTAGATCCGTGACATGAGCTAAAAAGCTTGACATCCGTTTTTCAATAAGCGAATAGCTTTATGGCTTGAGATGACGATGATTGATTTTAATGGTTTGGTGGCTTGAATTAGCATAATAGGTTGGTTAGGAATATGAAAGCTAACAACCTTACGAAAATAATCAATTTTTGCATGATGAGTAGTTAACCAATCAATCCACAGAATTACGTCAAATGCAAGTATTTTAATGAAATAAGATCGACGGGTAATGTGAGAGTCTGGATTTGAACCAAACAAGACTTATAAGCGATGGATGTAATGAAGGTTTCTCCCAGCGGAGTTTCTACAGATAAGTCAAAGTCTAATTTCTCGAGTCAAATTTAATCGTTGGCGCAAGTAGGAGAAATAAAAGAATGGGTAGAAGCCGGTATCATCAAATAAGGTATAGACTTATTAGAGTTTATGATAAGCTTACCGTGATGACCTCATTCGGGTTCCTTGCTTTTCTGGAGTCACAACAAATGCTCTCCTTGCTTTCTGGCTTTGACTTTTACGGGGCGGACCTTTGGTGCCTCCATCTGGTGAACTTGTCTTGAAACGAGCGACAAAATCGGGCTAAGTGACCTTCTCTTCCATATTATAACATGCTTTGGATGGCATCATGTGCGTTTGGTGGTGATGATGTGTCCTCCCCTCGCATTTGAAGCATATGATGGTGGTGTCGTTCTCCTTCCTTAACACAACGGTCTTTGGTCTTGGCGTCCTTCCATCATTGTTGAATCTCCTTTTCTTGAAATGTCCATTTTCTTGTCTTGGCCATGATTACCACAAAGTGGTTACCATTTACGGCATGTTGATTCCCTCCGTTTGTTGTCATTTTGATTTGATGGTGATACCATTTTGTATTTTCATCTTTTTGCAATTTTCTTCTTTGGTTGCGTTGACTCGTTATGGCGCTCGATAAGCGAGCCCTATTTACAACATCGAGTACAAACCACGGTTTATGAGAAATAAGATATTGGCGTATCTCGGTTTGAAACCTCTTAAAAACATTAGCGTCATTCGCTCCTCATTATCGACCAAATGGGATCTGGCAAGGATAACTCATAAATTTAGCCTCGTATTGCGACCGCGGTCGTATTGTTTTGTTCGAATTTGATAAACTCCACTTCTTTCATGTGATGAATACTCTCGGGAAAGTACTTGTCGTTGAATAGCTCTTGGAACTTCTCCCAAGACATCTTGAGTCGTCGGTGAGAGTACGTTTCTGATTCCCACCGATGTCTGCCTCTTCACACAACACATGAAGGTGGCGAAGGGAACCTTTTGCTCCTCGGAGCATCCCAGAGACATCAAATATCTTGGTGATCTGCTTTATCCATGCTTCCGCCTTAAGTGGTTTTGGCTCTCGATAAAACTCCGGTGGTCCCGGCTCCTTGAAGCTGTTTTAGCGGTGACCCCAGTCAAGAGTTTCGATGTGTTTCCACCTACATTTTGGACGAGGAGCCGCTCTACTTTGATGTTGTTGCATGAATTGCATAAAGCCTCTGAACAATCCATCATTCATCATTTGGTCGGTGTTGTTGTTTGCATGAGGATTATCGCCTTCACGATGCACATTATCACGATTATTGATATGTGGAGACTCAGCGGTCTCTTGTGCTCCATTCTATTCTCAACATTCTCGGATGTCATTTTGAATCTTGCCACAAAACAAGGGTTAGTTGACATATAACATATTATCTCTAAACTTTGACCAACCAATTTAAATACAAAATAAATTTAAGTAGGTCATACTAGCGAAGAATTCCCGTCTCTCCCCTCCTAGTTCTAGTCTCACATCTTAGCAGGGATCATATCCTAAGCTTTGATACCAAGCTGGCGCCCCCAAAAAATAGGTATACATCACCCCCATCTTGAGTGCGCCCGAATACGTGATACAAATAAAATACAACTTAATAATAATAATATATAGTATACAATACGACAAACATAAAGCTGTGAGTTTGAATACAAATATTGTCTTCTAGAGATATCCACTCTCGAAAGGAGTCCTCATTACATTTATTATCACACTATTTAACGAAATAGTGAGGACTACTAATAATACTATCATCTAGGACCATCACTCAGTTCCCAGACTAGTTCGACTATATTCTCATTTCACGAAGAAACGGTGAAAGAAAGGTGAGCTCAACTAGCCCGATGAAAAATATTATGACTAAGATAATGCGAGAATAAATTATCATTAGCCTTAAATGAGTGTTAAACGATAAAATATAACAAACATCAAGTTTAAGCTGCGGTTGAACAAGCGATCCATTAAAAAAGTCAGTAGAGAATAAAAATCTACTATCTTTTATGATTTAAAGGTTTTTCATCACTTTTATCGGCTGGGACTCGACAATAAATAATCCACATCATCGAATCACCCCTTTCTGACGAGGATATTCTTTAGTATCACGACCACAATTATCCATGCACTTCTGGGCGAGAATATTTGTGTATTCATTAATGGTCATGATCATACCAACAAGCATCCATCGATGCACTACTACAGACCAATGAGGACTTTTACCACATCATTTGTAACATTACGGTCGTGATTACAAGAATAATCCACAGTCGTAATCATACCAAGTCCATCATACTTCTGAGGCCACGAGATGACTTTCAAAAAAAATATAAATATGAGGATGATGACAATGATATAAGAATTGATAAAACAAGTTCAAAATTAATTTGTCCGAGAACTAATAACGTCCAAATTATCGACATGATCTTTCTTTTTGTAGAGTAAAATTCAAGAATGCTCGGAAGAATATTTCCATGAAAATCTTTGGATGAAGCGCTTGATTATCGAGGATATTCCACTAATTTCATGGAGTATAGAAGTCAAAACTTTAACTTGTTGAGTATAATAAAGAATGGAATAACAAAAGAAATCACCATGCATGCGGTACTTAGCATAGGCGAGTTATTCAACGAATACTAAATAACGGAACGGTCGGTGAAATTTACGCAAAGCGGGATGTTCAACGAGAATAATAAAGAATGGAATAACAACGAAATCACCATGCATGCGGTACTTGCGCGTGAGACGAGTTATTCAACGAGAATACTAATAAGGGCGGAATCGGTCCGTAAAAGCGCCTGAGAGCGAGGATATTCAAGCGAATAATAATAAAAAAGCGGAACCGGTCCGTAAAAAAAGCGCCTGAGACGGGATATTCAACGAGAATAATAAAAAGCGGAATCGGTTAAGCGTAAAAAGCCTTGAGCGAGGATATTCAACGAGAATAATAAAAAGCGCGGAATAATAGAAGAATGTCACCAAGTATAGGGTAGCCAGCGTATCTGAGTTATTCAACGAAATAATAAAGAATGGAATAACATAAGTTCTCTTCATGAATCTGAAAAGAATAACACCCCTTACGAGTACAAATAATATTCCCTACCTTAAGAAGAAAATCTTTGGATATATAAGTAGTGAAGTAGCGAATACTTTTTCTTCTTTCTCTCTATATAGTTTATCTCTCTAGAGTTTAATTGAATTAAATAAGAAAATAATGAAGGAATGAGCTTATTTATAGAAAAATGGGAATTGCATAGTAACTAACTCATGAGCGGTCCAGTTGATTTACTTTAATCGGCGGTCCATATTTAAAAGCAAAATCTTTTAAATAAAATATAATATATTCTATTTATAATCTAATAAAATGAATAACTTTATAAAAGATTTTACTATCTGAAAACATTATCTGAGAACCTTATCTGCAAACACTATGCATAATAAAATATAATATATTCTAATTATTGTCTAATAAAATAGATAACTTTATAAAAGTATTACATTTTATATAAAAAAATTTTACTATATGCAAAAACCTTATCACGAAACACTTTATCGACACTATATATAATAATAGAATATAATATATTATATTTATAGAATAACTTTATAAAAAAAGTATTACATTTTATATAAAAAAGATTTTACGTATTATTACATTAATAATACCAACAAAAAGCTGAGTGACTTATCACGTAAGCATCGATAATTAATCTGGTGTGCTTCTTATGCGACCACGCGTATTCTTTACTTTTTTTAACAAGGGTGTTTCAGCGATTAACGGTAAAACTTTTAGTTATTTTCATAAAAAAATATTTTTATGTCGTTTTCTCGATCAAATGATAATTATTCATTGTAGGGTCCCACCAATGATTGTCTTTATTATGCGAATATTCCTGTTAAAAGCGAATATTCCCAGCCCAATCGAATATTATATAACAACTTGCGTACTTTGCAAAATTTATAAATATTACCCATTTATAAATAACATTATATCATATTTCACTCCATAATATTCAAAAATAATATTTATAGAAAATTCATCTTTATTCAAAAGTTGGGTTAGTAGCCTTTCTTCATCTTCATCCCTCGCGATCAACTTCATCTTGATGTTCGCTCTTCTTATTTTCATCCTCATGAGTCTCTGATCTCCTCGCCCGAAAGAGACTTCTCTAGCCTTTTCGCGCCGTACTTTTTGCTTCCTTTTGAGCACTAGAATGTACTTCTTGACCTTTCTCCTGACTTGCTCTTCCACCGCTTGAACCTCGGTGTTGTCCTTTTCAGCTTCGACTTCTTGCCTTTCCATGCTTCTTTTAGAGACTACGATTGAGGTGATGATGGCCTTTTGGACTTATAACCAACTTTTTGTTTTTCTTCGTGATCCGGGATATAGATTTCTTCTTCTTCATCTCTCTCCCTTTTCTTAGCATCCTCGAGTCTACATATTAGAGGACTTTAGAGCGGAGGGCTCTTCCACGAGTTCTTTCTTCTTGCCCTCCCAAGGACGAGAGGTTCTTCTTTGTTGATTTCTTCTTCTTCTGGATCTCCCCGACCACATCATTTTCTGGAGGCTCTGAGTTCTTGATTCCTTCTTCCAATTTTCAAACACATACTTGCAGGTTCCTCTTCCAATTTTCAAACAATATTTGGGTCATTCGATTATTTGGGTTGATAGATTCTCCTTCTTCATCCCCAATTTTGTCACCGAGGGCAGACTGTAGAATAATGCTTATGAATCACCCATATAGCATCTTTTGAGGGCTTTTTGATTTCTTTGAGTTAACGATCCACTTACCAATCCATTCGAGCAATAGGGCTCCATAGTTGAGTTGTATACCATAATACATGGCCGTCATGAGCTTAAGTTGTACTTCGTTGACAAAGTCATGACCTGAGCTCTTGCAGCATATACATTTCCCAATAATATCAGCCAAAAATTTGTACCTCTATGGGAACTCCTTCTTCTTGTACCCTTTCACAGAGGGGTTTTTCTTGTGATGCATTCTTCTTAGTCCCTCTTGGAAATCTACACTGTCTATGACTGGATGCCCTTCATTTTTGAGACCTAGGGCAAGATTGATGTCTTCTGCCTTCAGTCTGATTTCTACTTCCCTTACACCATTTTTCTAGAAATCTTTTACCAGCTTGGGGTATATCATCATTATGCGTGCCCAAAGCCTCTTCTAGACCTGCCTTCTTCAAGATGAGGCAGTCTTCATTGAACTTAGGTTGAGCTTGTTTGAATTAAATCAAGAAACAGAGTCAGAACTGAGATAACAATTGAATGACGCCATTGATTTTCTAACTGGAAGTGAGATTCGACTGAGCTTTCTTCAGAGTTAGGGTTTTTGCTTTGAGAGAGGATGGAAGAGAGATAATATTTTGAAATTCAGATTTCAAAAGTACGATTTCAATTTGTACTTGTAACTTCCCTCTCTTCTTTTTCGCTTAGTGGGACAGGTGTCGACTTTTGCTTGGCTCTCCAATTTTGATTGATAAGGATTGTACTAATTTGTCCTTGGCTCCTTTAGAGCTGAGGTGTCCTTAGGGAGGACTACGATTGTTAAGGTAGTTTAATGATCGTTGAGTGCTTTGCCTTTGTCGAGTCTGAGCTACGATCGTCGAGTCTATTCATCAACCGTCGTGTCTGATCTACGATCGTCGAGTCTGTCCATCATTTGTCGTGTCTGATCTATGATCGTCGAGTCTGTCCATCATTCGTCGTGTTTGATCTACGATCGTCGAGTCTTTCCTGATCCTTGTGATGAGTTTTTGATAAAGCATTCTTTTAAGGCAACTCGGGAAGGGCCAACCTCTTGGAGTGAGTCAAGGGTTAGGTTTGTTCTTGAGACGCTTATCAGAAGGATTGCTTTGTTTTGAAGCTTATCATCACAGGGTGTACTCTTGTTTTGTTGAGGAGGCTTTTGTCATCGTTGAGTCTTCTCTACGATGGTTGAGTCTTTGCTACGATCGTTGAGGTGGTTTTATCTCTCCAGCTCTACGATTGTGGACTTTCCTTGATCATATCTACGATTTTGAGTTCAGCCTTTGTATCTGTTATGGTTAGCACAATCTATAACATATATTTTATGGTTGAAGATTTAGCATGCCTAGCTCACTTATTAACTTATTAAATCTGGATTCATCTAGAGGTTTTGTAAAAACATTAGCAAGTTGATTTTCAGTAGGGATATATTGTAAAGATATAGTTCCATTTTGCACATGATCCCTGATGAAGTGATACCTTATTTCTATATGCTTAGTCCTAGAATGCATAACAGGATTATGAGTTATTGCTATGGCACTTGTGTTATCACAGTGAATGGGAATAGATTTGAAATCAAACCCATAGTCAGCTAGCTGATTTTTCATCCATAGAATCTGAAGCACAAAGTTGCCCAAAGAAAGAATGTATTCAACACGTAGTTGAAATGAATCTTGAGTTTTGCTTTTTGCTAAAGCAGGACACCAGTCTGTTTCCTAGCAATTGACAGGTGCCACTAGTACTTTTTCTATCTATTTTTCATCCTGTAAAATCAGCATCTGTATATCCTGTTAGTTCAAATGAGGATTCTTTGGGGTACCAAAGCCCCAAGTAAGGTGTACCCTTGAGATACCTGAAGATCCTCTTTATAGCAGATAAATGTGACTCTTTAGGGTTAGCCTGAAATCTAGCACATATGCATGTTGCAAACATTATGTCTGGTCTACTAGCAGTTAGGTATAAAAGAGAACTTATCATACCTCTGTATTGAGTTATATCAATACTTTTACCCTTTTCATCTTTGTCAAGCTTGGTTGCAGGAGCAATTGATGTTTTCATGGGAGAGGCTGATTCCATGCCATACTTCTTGAGTAAGTCTTTGATGTACTTACTTTGGTTTATGAAAATTCCTTTATCATTCTGCTTTACTTGCAGTCCAAGGAAGAAATTCAGCTCACCCATCATGCTCATTTTAAACTTGCTCTGCATCAGCTTAGAGAATCTCTTGCATAACTTTTCGTTAGTAGAACCAAAAATAATGTCATCAACATATATTTGAACTAATAAGACTTTGTCTTTATGCCTTCTAAGAAACAGTGTGGTATCTACTCTACCTCTAGTAAGCTCATTTTCAATTAAGAAGTTAGTTAGTGTTTCATACCATGCTCTAGGTGCTTGTTTAAGACCATATAAGGCTTTGTCTAATCTATAAACATAATTTGAAAGAGATGGATTAATGAAACCTGGAGGTTGCTCTACATAGACTTCTTCTTGGAGTTTTACATTTAGGAATGCACTTTTGACATCAATCTGAAAGACTTTGAACTCCATGTGAGCAGCAAAGGCAAGAAAGATTCTGATGATGGCTTCTGATCGCAACAACAGTGCAAATGTCTCATCGTAGTCAATGCCTTCTTCTTGAGAATAGCCCTTTGCCACTAATCTTGCCTTGTTCCTGGTTATAACCCCATCCTCATCCATTTTGTTTCTGAAGACCCACTTGGTTCCAATGACAGGATGCCTCTTTGGTCTTGGTACCAATCTCCATACTTTGCTTCGTTTAAATTGGTTGAGTTCTTCCTGTATGGCTTCTATCCAACTGGAGTCTTCCATAGCATCCTCTATCTTCTTTGGTTCTGTTTGTGATAGGAAGCTTAGATAAAAGCATTCATTTTGAGTAGCAGCTCTTGTTTTGACTCTAGCACTCGGATCTCCAATGATTAGATCCTGAGTGTGATCTCTGGCCCATCTGTTACCGGTTGGGACATCTGTCCTGATGCCTTCTTGTCTTAACTCTTCAAGATCTATTTCTTCTTCGTGGTGTGGAGGTTCACTGTCTTGCATAGACCTCTCTACGATCTCATTTTGTTGCTCAACGATTTCATTATCTGGCACTACGATCGTAGTGTTGGGCTCGACGATTTCATTCGTAGTGTCTGCACTATCGGTCGTAGTGTCTTGAAGCACTGTGTTGTCTGAGTCTGTTTCATCGAAGATGATATGAATTGAGACTTCAACACTCAGTGTTTTTTTGTTAAACACTCTGTAAGCCTTACTGTCTGTGGCATATCCAAGAAAGATTCCTTCGTCAGACTTGGGCTAAAATTTTGTCAGATACTGCTTTCCATTATTGAGAATGTAGCATGCACAGCCAAAGACATGAAAGTAGCTGACACTTGGCTTTCTTCCTTTCCATAGTTCGTAGGGCGTCTTCTTGATCGTAGAGTGTATCAGTGATCTGTTCCGCGTGTAGCATGCAGTGTTGACATCTTCTGCCCAGAAGTATTCAGGCAAATGAGCTGCTGCAAGTAGAGTTCTTCCAGCTTCTATCAAGGTTCTGTTCTTTCTTTCAGCTACTCCATTTTGTTGAGGAGTTCGTGGAGCTGAGAAGTTATGACTGATCCCATTGTTTGTGCAGAACTGGTCCATTTCTGAGAAGTCAAATTCTCTGCCATGATCACTCCTTATAGCCTTGATTTTCTCTCCTTTCTCGTTCATCACCAGTCTGAACATCTTAATTAACTGGGAGCTCATTTCATCCTTTGAAGTTAGGAAGAATACCCATGTAAATCTGGTGTAGTCGTCGACTATAACTAGAGAGTATCTTTTTCCTCCAAGACTAGTTGTTGGAATTGGCCCAAATAGATCCATGTGAAGCAAATGCAGGGCTTGTCGATAGAGTTAGATGATTTTGCTTTTGAATGAGCTTACGGTTTGTTTTCAAGTAGGCGGACATTGCATGGCCTTTCTTTTACTGAAGTTGAACTTAGGTAGGCCGACTCTGAAGATCTTTTGATGTCGGTTTGGACATGCTTTCTTGAAGTTTAAGTGAGACAACCGCCTACATGCCATACCTTGACTCATTTCTTCATATGCTTTTGCGGAAAACATATTGTCTCATCTCGAGCTTAGTTGACCAAGATCCACCGTTGTGTAGACATTTCCTTCTCTTGTCCCTTCAGCTTTACAACGAGATGTCTTCAAATCTCGACTTGACATTGGTTGTTGAGGAATGTCACTTGATGACCCTTGTCGCAGAGTTGACTGATGCTTAGAAGGTTGTGTTGGAGACCTTCTACATATGCTACCTTGCTGAAACATACTGCACCATTGCCAGCAGAGCCGTATCCTCTTGTCTTGCCCGAGTCGTTGTCTCCAAAGATGACAGAGGGACCCTCCTCTATGTAGTTAGACAAGAGGGCTTTGTTCCCGGTCATGTGCCTTGAGCATCCACTTTCCAGATACCATGTGGTGACCGTGGAGCTCTTTTCCTGTCAAAAATTGAACCTTCATTTTGGTACCTATATTTGCATGGGTCCTTCTTTGTTAGTGCCTTTGGGGACCCAAATCTGTTTAATCTTGGGTCTTACATGCATGGAATTATAATAACACTTAGTAGCCTTGTGACCATATTTATTGCATATAAAACATCTAGTATGATGCATGCCAGTGTGTGTATGATGATTCATCCTCCATTTGGACTTGTGTGGTTCTTTAGTTGTCCTTTTGTTAAACAGATTCTCATTCTTCCACGTGTCCTTGGATTTCATAAATAGTGATGAGTGTGCCTTACCTTTACTGTACCTTCCCAGTTGATTCGTAGAGTTAGTCTTGCTTGACACTACGATTCTTTGAGGTTGGTGAGTAGAGGTTAGGTTACTCTTCTCTTTTATGAATTCCAGACCAGCATGAGATCCTTTACTCTTTTGAGTATGAATGAAGACAGTAGGACAAGGTTGAACTTGTTCTTCCTTCTATGAGGATTTCACAAAGGTAATGCTTCTACTAAAACTTAAGGCATTACTAGTGCTAGTTTCCTTTGTCTTTTCCACACATGGCTCGAAATGGATTCCCAAAGCTTCTAAGCACATTACGTCGAATGTGATCCTCCAACTAGAGAGCAGGGAGTCCATGGATGATGAGGATTTGTTCCATGCAGAGATAGTCTTTTCTAGATCCTCAATTTTAGAGGTTAGATTAGATTCTATTTGTGCATTGAGTGTGTTTGTCTGTTTTAAGGTTTCATTCTCAGCCTCAAGCTTGGAGAGAAGATTAGTACTTAGAAGGGTTATTTCAAGCTCTTCTTTAACTTTTTCTTCTCCTCTTGAAGAAGTGAATGATCCTTTGACAAAACTCTGAACCACTTCATGTATTGATGTAGGTCAGTGGTTATGCCATGCAGTGCAGTTCTTAAATCATTTATGTCTACATCAGGTGAGTTGAAGTCAAATGAAGTCAAATACCTCGTCGAGACTTATGTCATGAATGTTGAGGTTTTGTTTGTCCTTTGCATGTTTGGCCATTAAGCACAGATTAGCCATTTGCGATTCTTCATCATCTCCGGAGTCAGCATTGGAGTCATTGTCTGAATCGCTCCATGATTCTCCAGCTAACAGGCCTTTGTCTCTCTTCTGAGGCCTTTTGTTTCCTTTGTATTCCTTCTTTGCATGTTGTTTCTTCTTTAGTTCTTCTCTTAGAGGTTTGTTGCAATTGGAAATGAAGTGGCCATACTTCTTGCAGTTGTAGCATAGATCATTTAATTGCTTCTGGCTGCTGTAGTTGTTGACCTTCTTTGGCTTGCTGGTTTTGCCTTGACGCATGAATCTTCTCAGTCTTTTTACCAGCATGGCAAGATCTTCATCATCGTCTTCATCATAATCAGAGTCAATCTCAGTGTTGACCTTTGATACACTTTCAGTTGCCTTGAGAGCAACACCCTTATCCTTCCTTCTTCTTTCTGATAGGGTTTCAGCTCGTTGAGTCAGCTCCAGTTCGTATGTCAGGAGATTTCCATATAGCTGTTAGACTGTCATCTCGTGAAGATTCTTTGACTCTCTTATAGCACTGGTTTTGGCATCCCTTCAGTGAGCTCTCATGAACTTTATGATCGGATCTTTGTTAGGATAGATCTTCCCATATGCTCGTAGAGAGTTGAGCAGAATGTTGAATCTCTCATAGGTGATTGAAAGTAGTATGCACACAAGCCAATCATGTTTGATGATAAAGCATATACTTTGTAACAATCTTATTCATTTATTAATAAAAAGTATTAATTTATTAAAGGCTTTTAATTATCTACATGATCTTTGTTTTATAATATGTGATAAACCCATAGTTTTAAGCAATGCTTTTAGAATAATGATGATGATCATTCTAATGAGATCTAAATTCTTATAAAGCTTAAAACTAAAATAGTTCCCAATCGTTGGATTACTAAATTGGGGATTAGTGAATCCGGATAGATTGGTACATCGTTGCTTGCTTTCATTGGATGAGGATGATTGATCTCATGATCATTTGTGTGGAGACACTAAAGCAAGTATGTAGGTGCTTATTAGAGAATAAGTTCACTTTGAGCGTTGGCTCGCTAAGGAATACCTAATGGAGTTTTACTTGCTGTCGATAGGAATTCTGTAGTGATAGTAGTCTAAGTGATCCTTGGACTTGAGATCATCATAGTATCTTGTGTATGATGAGTTATACTTTGACTTATTCCTTAAGACCCTTAGGGTATATCAAAGGGTATGCTTGGGTATAATAAGTTGTACATGGAGATAATGTATGATCGATAAAGAATCTACCACTTCTATTAAAGAAGAGAATGTCTATGTGATTTGATAAATGACAACCCAAGTAGTCCTTGGCGAGCGAAATGAAATTAGAAAGGAGTTTCTAATTTTCATTATTTGGAGTTATGCATTTAAGATCGAAATACATATAATTAAATAAAATAAGACTTGACGATAATTCCATGTCTTATATTTAATTGGGACATTGTATGGTGGAAGGATTGAATTATCTGATGTAACTATTTACTCGAAAGGTTCTTTTATGATTAATGTTGAAATCTATATTATCTGAAAAGTCGTTGATCATTTAGGAGAGCTTATCCTATTGTAGAATAAATATTATTTATTTAAATAAATTAATTGTTTAATTTATTTATTTAAATAAGATTAAATTATTCTAATTGATTTATTCACAATAGGTTTTAATATGGAGAACCTAAAGGGTCACACCATAAAAAGGAAGAATAATTATTTAAGAAGTTAATGGCATAATCGTAATAATATGTTATGTATATTTAATTTAATCTATGGTGATAGAATAAATTAAATAGCTTAATATTATTATTTAATATTTTAGAAATATTAAATATAAATTAATAAGAGAGTCTTATTAATATTATTACAATTATTATTATTTTAATTTCTAAAAGAGTTTAGAAATTAATTTAATATAAGTACTCTCATTTATTCCTAATTGGATTAGGAAGGAAAATTAGTTAAAGGAGTTTAATTAATTATCCCTAATAAGATTAGGGAGCTTAATTAATTAAAAGAATTTAATTAATTAAATAAATCTCAATTCCTTAATTGTTAAGGTGGGTTGCTTGACATCTATAAATAAGAGGAGTCTTATTATGGGTGATGTGGTTGTTGACTTTTACAACATATGTAATAATTCCAATAGTTGGGAGAGTGCGTTCTTTTCTATAGAGATAGAAAAACTAGGGTTTGAGCCAACCACCCATCTTCTTGAATTTTTATTATTCCTTGGTGGATCACCTCTGAGGCCAAACATTTGGGTGGCTAACGTTGATCGAAGGAAGGAACCAAACCCGGTGGATTCAAGTTGAGCGAAAAAAGATTGGAGGTGAACTTGTACGAGGAAGCTTCGAATCTTGAGGGTATGATTCTTGTTCTTCATATCTTTTCGTTTAATTAATAATTGTGCGTAAAGGGTGATCCGGGTATATGGTTTGTAAAATTTTAAACTCGATTTTTACACGCTTTAGCATTATTTTTGCAATTTGATTGCGTTTTTGAATATTACAAACCTAACGATGGCATCGAGCCAAACCTTTATGCAATTATTAATTATTTTAATTTGATATGTATATTGATATGTGTTTAGAACAATTTAATTGGGCATAATTTTATTGTATAAAATTTTTTAAAAAAAAAAAAGTGATTCAATGTGTTTCACGCGATTTTTTTTTTTTAAAAGATCTCGAGGATTCAAAAGTGTTCCGTTAACATTCCCATAATTAAAGCGAGCACCTTTTATGCATGCGATGTACATAAAACATGTTGATAAAAAAAAATAAGATTCTTGATATAATCAAGATTTAAAAGTATGCTTATATATATGTATATAAAAAAAAAAACTATATATTCGATTTTTTTTTTTTTTTTGTGGTGATTCACGTGGCTTTATTATGCTTGAAACACGGATTATAGATGACATATTTATATATAAAAGGGAGATCTCTCATATATATATATATATATATATATATATATATATATATATATATATATATATATATATATATATATATATATATATATATATATATTATTATATATTATATAATTAAAATAAAAAGTTTATTTTAATTTTAAAATAAAAGTTTATTTTAATATTAAAATAAAAAGTTTATTTTAATTTTAAAATTAAATTTCATCTTCAACTAATTAGAGTTGGAATTGGATTTCAAGATAACTAATTAGAGTTGAAATTGGATTATATTTTTCCTTAAATAAAGGAGTTTATTTAGATATGAAATAAGATTTCATATTATTCAAAATAAAGGAGTTTATTTGTGAATAGGAAAAGAGAATCCTAATTTCCTTAAATAAAGGAGTTTATTTAGATATGAAATAAGATTTCATATTATTCAAAATAAAGGAGTTTATTTGTGAATAGGAAAGAGAATCAAGTGTTTCCTTTAAAAATTAGTTTTTTTTTTTACATGGAATTGGATTCCATAATTAATTAAAATAAAGGAGTTTATTTTGATTAAAAGTTTTGATTAAAATAAAATAGTTTATTTTATTCAAAATTGGATAAATTAAAATAAAATAGTTTTATTTTAATTTAAATTTGGATTAAAATAAAGGAGTTTATTTTGATTCAAAATTAGATTTTATACTAACTAAATTTTGCCCATTAAATGATATCAATATATATATTAAATGTTTATTATTCATAAGATGAATGTTATTTATTGATGCGTATGGTGATGTGTATGATAATAAATGGGATTGATTATGGACTATTGACCCGATCTGATTGGATTTTATTTTAGTTGGATGCATGAATGTATGGGTTTTATTAAATGGGAATTACTGCGTACCTCGTCTTCTCTAATTTTTCTTAATGTAAATTCTAACTCCCTCCTATGTACTTCCCTTGATCTTTGATCGAGGTTTCTATTTATTTTAAATAGTTTTGTAATAGGAATAGTTAGAATTAATTTTAAAAATTGGAGATCGAAGAGCAAGGCGCTTGAAGACCCGTTTGTAATGGAGCAGGGCTTAAATGTAATAGTTATATTTAAATATTATTTCTTGCACCCTGGGGTTTGACCTTTTGGTTCACTTGGTGGCTCTAGTGAACCAAACTAGAATAAAAGTCCATAATCAATCCGGGTAGAATATAGTATTCTATATGTGCATGCTTATACTATATATATTATATATTATACAAACATGCTTTAGCATGTTCATTAATATAATATATATTTATATATATATATATATATATATATATATATATAATGCATGCGCTAAACAAGATGAGACAAATTAATAACAAACCCCTCAATTTTTTTTATATTAAGTCCTAAGCGTTCAAAGATATTTGGAATATCGAGCGTCGCCTTCTAGCATGATAAAATTAATAGAGTATTAAATATTTAATATGAGTTTGTTGTGTCACCACAAAATGCAAGTATTAAGTATTTAAGATGTTAATTTATCACATTTGATGCTTATAAAGAAAATTGAACAATATTGTTTTGTTGTGTCACCACAAGGATGATATTTTCTTTTTGAATATATGGAGTGCTAGGTTGGACTTAACTTGGATAATTTTGATTCGGATGTGCCACCACTTGATCAAAATAATCTAAGAGGCAAAAATCTGAGGAGTTGCATAGTTGATGTAATTGACAAAAGTTGTCTACCTATTTATTTATATATAGTTTGTTGTGTCACCACAAGGCTATATACATTTGAAATGGGATCCTTATTCTCACTAGCAAATCTTTAATTAGATTTTGTCGAACTATATAAGTGAGGTAATATAGTTTGAAGAAAATAGTGGGAGATACCAATTTAAAACAAGACCTAAATTATTTTGGTAATTAATAAAAAGAATGTATGTTAAAATGTTGTTAAATACAAATTCATTTACAAAATTTTACAATGTCTTAATTACTATCATTTGCGAAACATATTAGATGTTATTTAACCTTGACCAGTATTAAGCGGATTGGTTAAGGAATTTGAGAATAGTTCTCATATTGAAAAGCTATCTTATGTCATATCGCTTATCCTGCAATGGTTGCAGAATAATGCCTCTGAGGAAGAGATTGCTACTTTTAAAAGTGGCAAGATGATGCCTGATTGGCTCGATGCATCATGCTCGCATCCATGAGTAACGAGCTTGGCGTCGGCGTGAAACTATGGATGCTTCTACTATATTCCTGCACATCAGTAGTTGATGGTGAGAAAAAGTAGGGTGATAGATATCGGATATCTAAGGAGCTCTTCCGATCTAGAATAACCGATGACACTACTATAATGAGATAAAAGTCCTTAACATTATCAATTTGATTGATCGATTAGGACAACGAGGTTTTGTCATGGATGGAGAGTTGAGCCAAGATTTGATCTTGCACTCACTCCGGACTCCTTTCACAATTTTGTGAATTTTTCATATGAAACAAGCTAGATATCGACCTCGTTGATTTGCTTAACATGTTGAAAAATGATGAGAGTCACTTTCCAACCAAGAAAGACCATGTCTTCTTGGTAGGGGCCAAAGGATCTTCGAAAGAAGAACGATTCAAAGAAGGTAAATAGAAAGGCATAAACAAAGGATAATAAGAACAAAAGCGTCACGGATAGCAAAAAGGAGTTTGCTTCCACCTGCAATAAGCACGACACCTTTGGAAAGAAAGCTGCGAGAAGCATCTTGCGAGAGGCTAACGAAAGAAGCTTAGTGAAGTTTGGTTACAATCTGATTTTGTTCATGATTGAAATAAATTTTTCTTTAAATCGAGGTTCTACTTGGGTATTGGATACTGACTTTGGTTATCATAAATATAGATTTATGAAGGGACCAAGCAAAGTGGAAAGCTAAACAAATATAAGTAATCTATGTGTGGAAATGTAACAAAGGTTGCCATATTAGCCATAGAAACTTATAGTTTAGCAATGCTACGGAGCAAATCTATTAAGTCGATAAGTTGTTATTGTATTCCGATTCTTGTTAAAAATATTATTTCCATTTTATTGTTGGACAATGAAATCTTTGGTATTATAATTAAGAACAATTGTTGTTCTATTTATAATAATAATGTTTTGTATAGAATTTGGAATATTACTTAATAAATTTTGTATACTTGACTTACATGAAAATAATTTTGCATATTGAACAAATTAGTATAAGAAAAGGAGATGATCATTCAAAGAGTTGAATGTATGTATTTGTTGAAATACAAGTGTGAATTATTTGAAAGGTTCAAAGAATTGAAGTGTGAAACAAATTGGCAATGTATTAAGATTCTTTGATTAGATCGAGGAATAAATACTTGTGCTGATAAGTTTCTAGATCATCTCAAATGGTTTTCTCATAATGGACACATCGATACGTAATAATTGATTGATGTATCTGAATGAAAAATCGTATACCTTGTTGGACATAGTGCGGTCCATAATGATTTTACCGACATTCCAATATCCTTACAGGATAATGTCCTAGAAATGGTACGCATATCTACGAAAAGGTAACCTCAAAATCCGACTCCAGACTCCATAAAAGTTATGGACGGGGAGGATTCCTAATCTTAAGTATGTTAAGATAAGGGTTGTCGAACTTATGTGAAAAGGTTTGAAGGATAAGCTTGGGACAAGATTTGACATGTCTGATTTGTGGGACATCCTAAAAAGTAAGTTTAGGGTATATGTTCTATAATTCTACTTAGCAAAAGGTGTTTATTACGAAACACTCGCCTTCTAAGATAAAGGTGTTTATCATTAAAAGGGGCTAGTGGGAGGATAATAGATCTTGAAGAGTTCAAGAACCACAAAATACTATAAGTCAAATAAGAGGAACTTTAGATAGACCTATTATACCACAAGATAATCGTAAATGCGGAATAGTACCAAAGATACCTAGGAGGTATGGATTCATCATAGATGATGATGATGAGGTACACATCATAGAAGATGATGATCCGATTACATCGATGAGGTAAGTGTTGTAGACACTCGGAGAAATGGATTGAAGCAAGTTTCTCAAATATGGAACATTCGTTTTGATGAGGCAATCAAAAGAGTTTGATTTTATCAAAAATAAGAATGAACCTAGAGTATTATGCAAAAGGGTTAGGGGAGCATCGTGACATTCCTAGTATTATATGTTGATATACTACGGATAAGGAATGACATACCAATGCTACTGATCGATTAAAGATAAAGTTGTCTAAACATTCCTCCATGAATGATTTGGAAGAGTATCTTAATTGGGGATATAAATCTATATAGATAGATTTAAGAGGATGCTCGACTTAACCCGAGGAACGTATATTCATTTGATGCTAAAGTCGTTTAGCATGGCAAACTCAAAGAGATGTCTCATGTCGATGAGCTATGGAGTGTATCTCTCTTAATAGTCCCCACAGACTCTGAAAGAGAGATCGCGTGGTGATAATCATGTATGCAATGAAATGTCTGAGACACGATGTTGATCGATCATATTATGGAGAAGTTCACTATGAGTCGATGAAAAACATCTTAAAGTGCTTAGCAAGGCACTAAGGATGTGATCATATTCATGGTGGGTCTAAATTAAAACTAGAGGGCTTAACAGACTCAAGTTTTTCGAACGGAGACCAAGATGACGAAAAATCCACTTTAAGGTAAAGCGTTATCTTGAATAGTGGAATGCGATGAATTGGAAAGGTTCCAAACAACAAAAGAGTTCTTTGGTTTAGTGATAAAGACAAAGTATATAGTTATAAATGAAGGCTGCAAGTTGATTGTTTGGATTAAAAGTTCATTCTGAGAACTAGGAATAGTTCTAAGTCTCATCTTGGATCTAAACATGTGTTGTGGCACTTTCATTTGATTATTAGAATCATTGAAAGATGGGAAATCACTATAGAGATAGTGGACTCTCATGAACAACATTACATATCCATTAACTAAAAGCTTATCCAACGGCGGGATAATCGTCACTTAGAAGAAGAAGAGTATGAGATACCATGGCGATTGGCTTTAGTGCAGTGGGAGATTGAAAGTAGTATGCACACAAGCCAATCATGTTTGATGATAAAGCATATACTTTGTAACAATCTTATTCATTTATTAATAAAAGTATTAATTTATTAAAGGCTTTTAATTATCTACATGATCTTTGTTTTATAATATGTGATAAACCCGTAGTTTTAAGCAATGCTTTTAGAATAATGATGATGATCATTCTAATGAGATCTAAATTCTTAGAAAGCTTAAAACTAAAATAGTTCCCAATCGTTGGATTACTAAATTGGGGATTAGTGAATCCGGATAGATTGGTACATCGTTGCTTTTCGTTGGATGAGGATGATTGATCTCATGATCATTTGTGTGGAACACTAAAGCGAGTATGTAGGTGCTTATTAGAGAATAAGTTCCTTTGAGCATTGGCTCATTAAGGAATACCTAATGGAGTTTTACTTGCTGTCGATAGGAATTCTGTAGTGATAGTAGTCTGAGTGATCCTTGGACTTGAGATCATCATAGTATCTTGTGTATGATGAGTTATACTTTGACTTATTCCTTAAGACCCTTAGGGTATATCGGAGGGTAGGGTATGCTTGGGTATAATAAGTTATACATGGAGATAATGTATGATCGATAAAGAATCTACCACTTCTATTAAAAGAAGAAGAAATGTCCTATGTGATTTGATAAATAAGATAAATGACAACCCGTCCTTTGAGACCCAGTTTTATCAATAAAGATTTAAATTTTGTTGAAATAATTTTTTAATAATATTATGGTGTGAATTTAAGATAATATTATAGTTGTGGGTAGTATTTATAAATTTTGCAAAAGTATCACAGTGGTTATATTATATTAGATTGGTGGGGAATATTCGGTTTAGCGAGGGAATATTAAATGTGACAGCTCAATCATTGGTGGACCCACAGCGAAATTATTGTCGGATTGAAAAGCGAAAAATATTTTATTGAAATAACGGCGGAAGTTTCTGGTGATTCTTTGTTGAACTACTTTCATTAGTAAAAATACGATGTCGTGTGGTTGCATAGTAGCACTACGGTATTGATTATTGATGCTTATGTGAGAAGTCACTCGGTTTGATTCCATTATTGTCGATTAATAATATGAATTATTATAGCGATAATGGCGTTTTGTTTTATTAATATTATTAACGTAATAAAAGCGAAACATCTTTTTATATAAAATAGAATACTTTATTAAAGTTATTACATAAATAGAATATATTATATTTTATTATGCATAGTGTTGCATAGTGTTTTTTGCATAGTGTTTTGCATAGTATTGCATAGTGTTTGCATAGTAAAATGTTTTTATATAAATAGAATATATTATATTTTATTTAAAAGATTTTTCTTTAAATATGGATCGTCGATTAAAGTAAATCAATCTGAGATAGTTCATGGATTAATTCTTATGCATTCCATTTTCCTATAAATAGAAGCTCATTCCTTCATTATTTTCTTACGAATTCATTGAAACTCTAGAGAGAGAAATATATAGAGAGAAGCTATAGAGAAAATTATAGAAAGAAAGAAGAGTATTACTTTTACTACTTCTTTACTTCTATATTCGGTTCTTTTACGGTAAGGGGTATTGTTATTCTTTCTTCTTGAAGAGAACTTACATTATTCCATTCATTATTATTACATTGGAATAACTTTGTAAAAGTGGCATACCCTATACATAACTTTGTATGGCAGCATACCTATACTTGGTGAAATCCTTATGTTATTCCATTGCTTATTATTACATTGGAATAACTTTTGTATCTGTGATTTACCTATACTTGGTGACATTCTTCTATTATTACATTTGGAACATCACATGCATGTGTTTTACCGGACACAGTTAAATTTTATTATTACATTTGGAACATCACATGCATGTGTTTTACAGGACTGGTTAAAATCTTTATCGATTCTGTTGGAATATCCTATCATGTGTTTTACACGGATGCAGTTCCATCTTTATTATTACATTGGAACATCACATCGGTTGTGAATTTCACGACTGGTTAAGTTATTATTATTACATTTGGAATAACTTTGTCTGTCATGATCTGCATGCGTGGTGATTTCTTTTGTTATTCCATTCTTTATTATACCCGGTTGGTTAAAACTTTGACTTCTATACTCCATGAAATTAGTAGAATATCCTTGATATTTGCGTTTCATCGATATCTTTTCATGGAAATATTCTTGATCATTCTTGAATTTTACTCTCTGAAAACGATATCATGTTGACAATTTGGGCGTTAATAATTCATGGATTAAATAATTCTTGAACTTGTTTTATTGAATTATTATGTCATTTGTCATCATCCTCATGTTATATTATGTTATCTTTGGCTTACGTGCGTAGATGAACTTAGTATGATTATGACCGAGGATCATTCGGTATAATCATGACTTGATATAAATGATGTGACAAAAGTCCTCGGTGGCTTTATAATGCGATGATGGATAGTTTTGGTATGATTATGACCGGGGGTGATTCGGTATAGTCATGACCATTGATAATTTGATGAAAATCCTTGGCCGTAGTGCGGGGATGATTAGATGTGGTGGTTTATTTATTAAAATTTGAGTCTCGTGATAAAAATTGATGAAAACCTTTTAAAACCTAAAAGATAGTAGACTTTATTCTCTACTTGACTCTTTTAATGGATTGCATATTCATTTATGATTAAAGCTGGTTGTCTATTGTATTTTTTATCGGTTTAACATTTGTTGAAGGCTAATGATAATTTATTACGCATTATCTTAGTCATAATATTTCTTCTTGGGCTAGTTGAGCTCACCCTTTCTTTCCTTTGTTCTCTTGAGGAAATGAGAACATAAATTTGGACGAGTCGGGGAGCAGTAATGGTCGGAGGATAGCATTAGTAGTCCTCACTATTACGTGAAATAGTGTGATAATAGTTGTAATGAGGACTCCTTTTGAGTTTGTATAATATCTAGTAGACAATATTTGTATTCAAACTCACGATTTATGTCGTATTATACCACGACAGTTATATTAATAAGTTGTATTTGAATTTATGTACCATGTAAGTGGCGACCCAAGATGGGTGGCGTATACCTAATTTTGGGGCGTCACGGTTGATATCGAGCTTAGGGATATGATCCACAGGCTAAGATCTTGAGATAAGAACTAGGAGGGAGGCGGAAATTCCTTATTAGTATGACCTACCTAAGTTTATTTGGTTATTTAATTGGTTGGTCGAGTATAGGGATAATATTTGATATATTAATTAACCCTTGTTTTGTGGCGGTGTTTGAGAATGACATCTAAAAATCTTTGAGATAAGCAATGAAGCACATGAGAGTGTTGATTCATTTCAAAAAAGGTAACGACCACAAACACGATAATAATCATCTTTGGTGGCAACGGCTATCGAATAATGATAACCATCGTGGGGAAATTATCATGCCAAGAATGGTAACCACTTGATGATAATCATGGGAAAAGATAATAGAAGTGAAATTGCAAGAAGAAGAAGGTCATTTAGCTTCAATTTTGTTGTGCACCAAAAGTCAAGTCTAGGTGGGACGGGTGTGGCACCAAAGGTGGATGTGGACAAAACAAAGTCGTTGGTTTTAGGAAGTGCATTTTCATGACTTCTCAAAAATAGCGAGTAAACGAGAAAAGTTAGCTTTTGTAGGGTTAGTTAATTATAAATTCTTGAAGTCTATACCTTATAAGATCTTTTATTGTTCTACCCATTATTTTATCTCTCTTGCTTGCGTTCAATGTTTAAATTTGACTCAGGAGAAGTTAGACTTTGACTTATTGGTTGAAACTTCGTTAGTAGGAGCCTTACGTTACCTCCTATTTTTTAAATCTTGTTTGATTCAAATAAACACTTTCACGTTACTGTCGATCTTATCTTTTTGAAAATACTTGCCTTTGAGGTAATTTTTGAAAATGATTGATTAACTACTCATTATTCTTTTGTAAAGGTTGTTAGCTTTTCATATTCCTAACCAACTTTGTTATCTGAATTCAAAGTAACCAAACCACTAAAGTTAATCATTGTTATATCAAGCCATAAGTAAAGAGCCCCGATCCTTTCGTTGTTGACTTCCTTGTGTGGAATGCACCGCAAAGCGGACTTTCATAAGCGACGTCGTGAATGAAGATGGCAAGTTTATAGGTATCATTGTGAGATGCTATCTAGGTTAAGGGATAGAAGTCACGGTTAGTATCAATGTGACGTACTATCCAAGTCTTGGATGAGAGTCATGAGTTTTGAATGATATTTCTATTATTAATAAATTTCTGGGCGTATTCTTGAAGACTTCTTAGCCTACTTAGGCGTGAAATCGAATTTTGTATTGACCCCAGATATAAAACCCATTTCTTAAACCCTCAAATATTTCTTCAACTAAAAGGATCATTTTACGAGGATTATGATGAAAGTCATAATAAAAGCATTGGACTAATGAAAATCATGGGTATATGAAGTATTAGTAAGTGTTATGATGAGTTATGTTGGTTATTATGTGAAAACATGAAAGTTTCTTAGAAATCACAAAGAGTTGAAAATCAGATTTTGGTGAAAAACGTAACATGAAATTCAATTGACCATATCTCCTATTATATTTTGAATTTTTGAGTGTGGTCAAGTCCTAGAGTTAGATCTATGAGTTACCTAACTAATCCAAGTGGAATTACTGGAAAAGGTGTTGTAGATTTTTGTGTGGACTGATTTTAGCAAAGGAGTGCAAAGCTGCAAAAAACCAAAAAAAGCTGCTGCCATGATTTTAGAGGGGCTGTTTCGGCCACTTAAATTATGAGAAAAAAATTCTGGCCTTTTGGGACATGAAAGTATATGGTATAAAGTACCTCCTGTCCAAAAATGAGCTCATTCTGACTTAAAATGAGCAAGTTATGACTATTTCAATATTTAGGTTTTTCAAATGAAAAATGCTATAACCGGGAGTTCTATAACTCAGATGACCATGAAATTTAAACTGGAAGCTCACGTTAACATGTGTAAGGTCCTGCCAAGATTTGGGAATTTTGGAGTTAAACTTGAGGTAGCTAATTTCTTAAGGAATTAATTAGAAATTGATTTTTGAAAATAGTAAATGAATTTTAAAATTAGAGAAAATATATTTTCATTATGGGACTATATTATACTAAATCCCAGAAAAGAAATATTTTTGGGACTGATTTGGTATTTTTCATGAAAATAGTTTAATTCTGAACATATGAGTTAAATATGTTATGTGAAGTAACAAAGTTGAAAATAGGATTTTATGGCTAGAGAATCCTATATAGAGTATATGCATATTTTTTGATGAGATTTGATAATTGGTGATGATATCTTATGAGTATGGCATTTTGAATGATTAAATGCATTATATGGTAAAAAGCGTAAACAATTAAGATAAATTGTTTATAAATTTAAGTGATTAAAATATTGTTATAATATTAATGATATTAGATTATAAGATTATTAAGTGATTGATAACATGGGGATATTCTTGAATCTGGATAAATTATATTATAAATGTTTAATATTTATCCTTTATCTCATTTGATTGATTCTTTATATCATTATCCTCATGCTTATATTATGTTGAAAGTCAATACATGGCTTGTATGCATAGATGGACTTGGTATGATTATGACCGAGGATTGTTGGGTATCATAGCAGTAATTGAAAACATATCTTTATAATAGTAGTGCATGGATAATTTAACACATTATCTTTGGTAGTAGTGCATGGATAATTTGTGGTGAATGATACTTAATGAATACACAATTATCTTTGGCCGTAGTGTGCATGGATAATTTATGGTGTAATACTAATGAATACTTTTGATTATCTTTGGTAGTAGTGCATGGATAATTTATGGTCGTGATAATCTAATGAATACCACAATTATCTTTGGTAGTAGTGCATGGATAATTTGTGGTCGTGATCTTAATGAATACGAATCTTTGGTAGTAATAATTTATTAATGATACTAATGAATACACATTATCTTTTGGCGTAGTAATGCATGGATAATTTATGGTAGTAGTGCATGGATAATAAATGAATACACGATTATCTTTGGTAGTAGTGCATGGATAATTTATCTTTGGTAGTTAATTAAGTGTGGATAATTTGTGGTTGCGTGATACTTAATGAATATCCTTGGCACGTAGTGCGGGGATGATTCGATGATATGGATTAATTATTGAAATTTGAGTCTCGTGATGAAATATTAATTCATGGATGTGGTAAAAATGTCATCTTTAGTAGTAGTGCATTGATAGACTTGGTATGATTATGACCACGGATTATTCGGTATAATCATGGCCAAATAATTGAAAACTACGAATATCCTTAGCGATGGTGCATGGATAATTCATGGTTGTGATACTATTAAGCTAAGTCTCGGTATTATTGGTTTCTGAGTTGTATATCTTTGGCTTGTAGTGCAAAGATGAATTGTTAATGAATATCTTTGGTAGGATTGCAAAAGATGAATTTAATGTTTTCAACGATAAAAGGTATTGAAGGTATCCTCACCTCTTTATCATATCAGTCGTACCCTAATTTGAGGCGAAATTCCATAAGGAGGGAGATTGTGAGACCCAGATTTTATCGATAAAGATTTAAATTTTGTTGAAATAATTTTTTAATATTATGGTGTGAATTTGAGATAATATTATAGTTGTGGGTAGTATTTATAAATTTTGCAAAGTATGCAGTGGTTATATTATATTCGATTGGTGGGGAATATTAGGTTTAGCGAGGGAATATTAGTACAATGACTCAATCATTGGTGGACCCCTAGCAAAATTATTGTCGGATTGAGAAAAAGACAAAAATATTTTATTGAAATAACGGCGGAAGTTTTACTGGTTGATCTTGTTGTTGAACTACTCGGTAGTAAAAGAAATGCGATGTCGTGTGGTTGCATAGTAGCACGCGGTATTGATTATTGATGCTTATGTGAGAAGTCACTTTCGGTTTGATTCCATTATTGTCGATTAATAATATGAATTATTATAGCGATAATGACGTTTTGTTTTATTAATTATTATTAACGTAATAAAAGCGAAACATCTTTTATATAAAATAGAATACTTTATTAAAGTTATTACATAAATAGAATATATTATATATTTTATTATGCATAGTGTTGCGTAGTGTTTTTTGCATAGTGTTTTGCATAGTATTGCATAGTGTTTGCATAGTAAAATGTTTTTATATAAATAGAATATATTATATTTTATTTAAAGATTTTTCTTTAAATATGGATAGTCAGATTAAAATAAATCAATACGGACCGTTCATGGATTAATTACTATGCATTCCATTTTCCTATAAATAGAAGCTCATTCCTTCATTATTTTCTTACGAATTCATTGAAACTACAGAGAGAGATTATATAGAGAGAAGCTATAGAGAAAATTATAGAAAGAAGAAGAGTATACTGCTACTTCACTACTTCTATATTCGTTCTTTTTACGGTGAGGGGTATTATTCTTTCTTCTTGAAGAACTTACATTATTCCATTCATTATTATTACATTGGAATAACTTTGTAAAAGTGGCATACCTATACATAACTTTGTATCATGTGCGTACCTATACTTGGTGAAATCCTTATGTTATTCCATTGCTTATTATTACATTGGAATAACTTTGTATCTGTGATTTACCCTATACTTGGTGACATTCTTACTATTATTACATTGGAACATCACATGCATGTGTTTTTTAGGACTGGTTCCGTTTTATTATTACATTGGAACATCACATGCATGTGTTTTTTACAGGGACACTGGTTAAAATCTTTATCGATTACATTGGAATATCTGTCATGTGTTTTACAGGATGCAGTTCCATCTTTATTATTACATTGGAACATCACATGTGATTGTGAATTTCACGACACAGTTAAGTTATTATTATTACATTGGAATAACTTTTATCATCTGAATCTGCATGCATGGTGATTTCTTTTGTTATTCCATTCTTTATTATACCCGGTTGGTTAAAACTTTGACTTCTATACTCCATGAAATTAGTAGAATATCCTTGATATTTGCGTTTCATCGATATCTTTTCATGGAAATATTCTTACGATCATTCTTGAATTTTACTCTCTGAAAAGCGATATCATGTTGACAATTTGGGCGTTAATAATTCATGGATTAAATAATTCTTGAACTTGTTTTATTGAATTATTATGTCATTGTCATCATCCTCATGTTATATTTATATTATCTTTGGCTTACGTGCGTAGATGAACTTAGTATGATTATGACGAGGATCATTCGGTATAATCATGACTTGATATAAATGATGTGACAAAAGTCCTCGGTGGCTTTGTAATGCGGTGATGGATAGTTTTGGTATGATTATGACCGGGGGTGATTCGGTATAGTCATGACCATTGATAATTTGATGAAAATCCTTGGCCAGTAGTACGAGGATGATTAGATGTGGTGGTTTATTTATTAAAAATGAGTCTCGGCGATAAAATTGATGAAAACCTTTTAAAACCTAAAAGATAGTAGACTTTATTCTCTACTTGACTCTTTTAATGGATTGCATATTCAATTGCGATTAAAGCGGTTTGTCTATTGTATTTTATCGGTTTAACATTTGTTGAAGGCTAATGATAATTTATTACGCATTATCTTAGTCATAATATTTCTTCTTGGGCTAGTTGAGCTCACCCTTTCTTTCCTTTTGTTCTCTTGGAAATGAGAACATAGGCTTTGGAGACAGTCGAGGGAGCGCAGTAATGGTCGAGAGGATAGCATTAGTAGTCCTCACTATTACGTGAAATAGTGTGATAATAGTTGTAATGAGGACTCCTTTTGAGTTTGTATAATATCTAGTAGACAATATTTGTATTCAAACTCACAGTTTATATCGTATTGTACACCTTATTTACAGCTTATATTAGTAAGTTGTATTTGAATTTATGTACCATGTAAGTGGCGACCCAAGATGGGTGGCGTATACCTAATTTTGAGGCGTCACATCCACAACCTTGTGGCTTGAAATGAAATTAGAAAGGAGTTTCTAATTTTTATTATTTGGAGTTGTGCATTTAAGAGTCGAAATACATATAATTAAATAAAATAAGACTTGACGATATAATTCCATGTCTTATATTTAATTTGGTATATATATATATATATATATATATATATATATATATATATATATATATATATATTATATTTAATTATAAATTATAATTAAAATAAAATTTAAGTTTATTTTAATTTTAAAATAAAAGTTTATTTTAATATTAAAATAAAAAGTTTATTTTAATTTTAAAATTAAATTTCATGCTAACTAATTAGAGTTGGAATTGGATTCCATGATAACTAATTGGAGTTGAAATTGGATTCTATATAATATATTTTCCTTAAATAAAGGAGTTTATTTAGATATGAAATAAGATTTCATATTATTCAAAATAAAGTTTATTTGTGAATAGGAAAGAAATCCAATTTTTCCTTAAATAAAGGAGTTTATTTAGATATGAAATAAGATTTCATATTATTCAAAATAAAGGAGTTTATTTGTGAATAGGAAAAAAATATCAAGTGTTTCCTTTATTCCATAATTAATTAAAATAAAAGAGTTTTTTTTAATTAAAGATTTTTTTTTATATATATGGAATTGGATTCCATAATTAATTAAAATAAAGGAGTTTATTTTGATTAAAATTTTGATTAAAATAAAATAGTTTATTTTATTCAAAATTGGATAAATTAAAATAAAATAGTTTTATTTTGATTTAAATTTGGATTAAAATAAAGGAGTTTATTTTGATTCAAAATTAGATTTTATACTAACTAAATTTGCCCATTAAATGATATCAATATATATATATAATTAAATGTTTATTATTCATAAGATGAATGTTATTTATTGATGCGTATGGTGATGTGTATGATAATAAATGGGATTGATTATGGACTATTGACCAATGTGATTGGATTTTATTTTAGTTGGATGCATGAATGTATGGGTTTTATTAAATGGGATTACTGCGTACCTAAATCTTCTCTAATTTTTCTTAATGTAAATTCTATCTCCTCTCTATGTACTTCCCTTATTTAACGATCAAGGTTTCTATTTATTTTAAATAGTTTTGTAATAGGAATAGTTAGAATTAATTTTGAAAAATTGGAGATCGAGGAAGCGAGGAAGCTTGAAGACCCGTTTGTAATGGAGCAGGGTTTAAATGTAATAGTTATATTTAAATATTATTTCTTGCACCCCTAGGGTTTGACCTTTTGGTTCACTTGGTGGCTCTAGTGAACGAAACTAGAATAAAGTCCATAATCAATCCGGGTAGAATATAGTATTCTATATGTGCATGCTTATACTATATATATATATATATATATATGCAAATGCTTATGTGCTTATTAATATTTAATTAATATATATATATATTTTATATATATATATATATATATATATATATGCGCTAAACAAGATGAGACAAATTAATAACAAACCCCTCTCATTTTTTTTATTAGTCTAAGCGTTCAAAGATATTTGGAATATCGAGCGTCGCCTTCTAGCATGATAAAATTAATAGAGTATTAAATATTTAATATGAGTTTGTTGTGTCACCACAAGGCAAGTATTAAGTATTTAAGATGTTAATTTATCACATTTGATGCTTATAAAGAAAATTGAACAATATTGTTTTGTTGTGTCACCACAAGGATGATATTTTTCTTTTTGAATATATGGAGTGCTAGGTTGGACTTAACTTGGATAATTTTGATTCGGATGTGCCACCACTTGATCAAAATAATCTAAGAGCAAAAAAAAAGGAGTTGCATAGTTGATGTAATTGACAAAAGTTGTCTACTATTTATTTATATATAGTTTGTTGTGTGTCACCACAAGGCTATATACATTTGAAATGGGATCCTTATTCTCACTAGCAAATCTTTAATTAGATTTTGCTTAGAACTATATAAGTGAGGTAATATAGTTTGAAGAAAATAGTGGGAGATACCAATTTAAAACAAGACCTAATTTATTTTGGTAATTAATAAAAGAATGTATGTTAAAATGTTGTTAATTACAAATTCATTTACTGAAATTTTACAATGTCTAAAATTACTATCAACTGCGAAGCATATTAGATGCTAAATTAACGGGCCCAGAATTAAGCGGATTGGTTAAGGAATTTGAGAATAGTTCTCATATTTGAAAAAGCTATCTTATGTCATTATCGCTTTATCCTGCAATGGTTGCGAATGATGCCTCTGAGGAAGAGATTGCTACTTTTAGAAAGTGGCGAGATGATGCATGCTGATTATTTCGATGCATCATGCTCGCATCCATGAGTAACGAGAGCTTGACGTCGGCATGAAACTATGGATGCTCTACTATATTCCTGCACATCAAGTAGTTGATGGTGAGGAAAGTAGGGCCGATAGATATCGGATATCTAAGGAGCTCTTAGATCTAGAATGGCCAATGGCACTATATGCAGATAAAAAGTCCTTAACATAATCAATTTGATTGATCGATTAGGACAACGAGTTTTTGTCATGGATGGAGAGTTGAGCCAAGATTTGATCTTGCACTCACTCCGGACTCCTTTCACAATTGTTGTGAATTTTTCATATGAACAAGCTAGATATCGACTTCGTTGATTTGCTTAACATGTTGAAAAATGTTGAGAGTCACTTTCAACCAAGAAAGACCAAGTCTTCTTGGTAGGGGCCAAAGGATCTTACGAAAGAAGAGCGATTCAAAGAAGGTAAATAGAAAGGCAAAAACAAAGGATAATAAGAACAAAAGCGTCACGGATAGCAAAGGAGTTTGCTTCCCTTTACAATAAGCACGGACCTTTGGAAAGAAAGCTGCGAGAAGCATCTTGCGAGAGGCTAACGAAGAAGCTTAGTGAAGTTTGGTTACAAATCTGATTTTTGTTCATGATTTAAAATAAATTTTCTTTAAGTCGAGGTTTACTTGGGGTATTGGATCTGAGAACTTTGGTTATCATAAATATAGATTTATGAAGGGACCAAGCGAAGTAGAAAGCTAAACAAATATAAGTAATCTATATGTGGAAATGTAAGCAAAGGTTGCCATATTAGCCATAGAAACTTATAGTTTAGCAATGCTACGAAGCAAATCTATTAAGTCGATAAGTTGTTATTGTATTCCGATTCTTGTTAAAAATATTATTTCCATTTTATTGTTGAATGATGAAATCTTTGGTATTATAATTAAGAACAATTGTTGTTACTATTTATAATAATAATGTTTTGTATAGAATGGAATATTATTAATAAATTTTGTATACTTGACTTACGTGAAAATAATTTTGCATATTGAACAAATTAGTATAAGAAAAGGAGATGATCATTCAAAGAGTTGAATGTATGTATTTGTTGAAATACAAGTGTGAATTATTTGAAAGGTTCAAAAAATTGAAAGTGAAACAAATTGGCAAAGTATTAAGATTCTTTGATTAGATCGAGGAATAAATACTTGTGCAATAAGTTTCTAGATCATCTCAAATGGTTTTCTCATAATGGACACATCCTCGTGATACGTAATAATTGATTGATGTATCTGAATGAAAAAAATCGTACCTTGTTGGACATAGTGCGGTCCATAATGATTTTCTGAGCATTCCATTATCCTTACAGGATAATGTCCTAGAAATGGTACATATCTCTCGAAAAGGTAACCTCAAAATCCATTTAAGACTCCATAAAAGTTATGGACGGGGAGGATTCTAATCTTAAGTATGTTAAGATAAGGGGTTGTCGACTTATGTGAAAAGGTTTGAAAGGATAAGCTTGGGACAAGATTTGACAAATCTGATTTGTGGGACATCCTAAAGTAAGTTTAGGGTATATGTTCTATAATCTACTTAGCAAAAGGTGTTTGTTCTGAAACACACTGCCTTCAAGATAAAGGTGTTTATCATTGAAAAATTTAGTGGGAGGATAATAGATCTTGAAGAGTTCAAGAACCACAAAACACTATAAGTCGAATAAGAGGAACACATAGATAGACCTATTATACCTGGCCAAGATAAATAAATAAATCTGGAATAGTCAAGAAGATACCTAGGAGGTATGGATTCATCATAGATGATGATGATGAGAGTACACATCATAGAAGATGATGATCCGATTACATCTGATGAGGTAAGTGTTGTGAGACACTCGAGAGAAATGGATTGAAGCAAGTTTCTCAAATATGGAACATTACGTTTTGATGAAGCGATCAAAAGTTTGATTTTATCAAAAATAAGAATGAACCTAGTGTGTACAAAAGGGTTCGATTAGGGACATCGTGACATTCCTAGTATTATATGTTGATATACTACGGATGAGGAATGACATACCAATGCTACTGATCGATAAAGATAAAGTTGTCTAAACATTCCTCCATGAATGATTTGGAAGAGTATCTTAATTGGGGATATAAATCTATATAGATAGATTTAAAGGATGCTGCTCGACTTAACCCGAGGCGTATATTCATTTGATGCTAAAGTCGTTTAG